>JAODLJ010092451.1:0-12961 GCA_027576115.1 Cathorops melanopus | reverse complement strand
AAGTCCAATTAATTCATGTTAAAAGTGGCAAATTGCATTCTGTTAAATTAGCAGGATTTTTTCATGTATATGTGAAGAAATTGTTTCTTATCAGTCAAACATGATTTTTTTTTTGTGTTTATCAACAATTTTTACATGTGAAACTGATGTATAATTTTATTATCAGTCAAACATGATTTATTTTGCTTTGATGAACATAATTTTTACATGTGCCACTGATATATAAGATTGTTATCAGTCAAACATGACTTTTTTCTTGTTTGATGGACATAATTTTTTTAGTGCAACCGATGTACAAGATTTTTTCATGCCATGTTTTAAAAACTATTGCATGTCAAATTAACATGTTATTTTAAAAACAATCCTCTTCAATAACCTCATACAATCAACCACAACTACAACTGGAGTACACATTTACAACATTTATTTCACATTTCCAGACATTGCAGACAAATGAAATCAAGGTCAAAGACAGTGGTCAAAGACAGTGCAGTGCCTTTAAATGTTGAACAGCAAATGGGGGAAAAAAGACTTAGAAAGGCTGCAGCTTCTGCAGTTTCCCCCAAATCTGAACAAAAATATGAAAAACTCTACATGACAGCAGCTACATGAACACATTTTCCTGACCCTATAGACAGGTTTAAAAAAAATAAAAAAATTCAAAGCCCAATAAAAACTCAATGCATTTCCCAATTAAAAATAAAAAAATGTTCTTGGGCACATTTGACATTCGGTGCATTTCAAAATTGCAAGTCCCTTCAACTTTCAACATTGCAAGTCATTTCAACAACTTTGGCAGTGATAAGACTGAAAATACAAGACAGTGAGATGGCCTTCACTGCTGAATACAGAACGCGAATAGAAAAAAGTGAGTTTGAAAGGCTGCAGACTCTGTATACATTGCAGCCTCCCCCATTAGCAATTAGAGGAAAGACCCGTTAATCACGGAGTTTGTTTTGCAGGGCCTGGCATTTTTGACATGGTGGTGCCCTCCAACTTCATGATGATCTTTTGCAGAACCTCAAATGTAGTATATTTGAGTTCTGTTGGGTAATCGAGATTAAGAGAATATATCAGCCCAAATATCAGAGCTGCCGCTAAAGGCACATTGTCCAGTTCCCCCAGTACCTGTTGCCCCTCCAGGATGATCCCTATCTCAGGATGCTCTGAGGTGCAGCGCTTCACGACCAGAATCCCCAGTGTTGTTTCTTCCACTGCTCTCTGAATCTGACCATCATCGTCTTCCTACAGAGTAAGATAAAATGATATAGTGAGAATGGGAGAACAAATCCATTAAAACATGCATTGAGCCTGCATAGAGCCTTCAGTTTCTATAACTGATTGGATCAGCTTTACATCCTGCAGCATCTCAAAAGTGAGTAGGGGAGAACGGGGTTGGTTATCATAGTCATCATTTCAGCTGTATTGAGGACAACGAAGTGATAAAAACGTACATTAAAAAGTTATCACATTTGCTTAAATGTGAGAAGTGTATTGCATACTGTGCCAAATGTCCACAATCCTTCCCTGTGCACAAACCATGTGAAATAAAAAAGGGATGTCGGCGTATTTGAAAACCACATCAGCTACCCAACTCCACTTGCTTGCCTTGGAGGATAAGGAGGGTTGACAGGAGCTGGTCAGCTGAGAACTGCCACTCCATCAGCCATTTTGAAAAGAACATGCATATAACAACTATTGTATAATACATGCACAGTCTTCTCTTCTCACCAACATCTCTATAATCTTTATTATAATCCGATAGTGCCCTGCACATAGGCCTTGGGCAGGGAGGAAAGTCACTCCTAAGAAAAAGGATTTCAGGTGAGAACTAATCATTGCTGCTGCAGGTACTCCAACCACTGTGCTCATGGTTACTCCTGCACCCACAGCTGGTATGCACCTTGTTGCACGTATTGGCAACAGTGCAGACCATCGAAAGTGCAAGGCCTGCTGGGGGAATACAATAAAGTGCATCACTTCAGTAGACTTCAGTTCCATTCTACACTATTCCAAAAAATAAAGGAAACACCAAAACAAAGCAATGCAACTCCATAATCCAAAATCATAATTTTGTGATGATAGCTTGTCTAGTTAGGAAGAAACACTCATTGTGAATCCATTTTACCAACTGTTGTGCAAATTTAACAAGTAATGGGTTGAAATTAGAGGTAATAACCAAAAATTGCCCTGCGGGTTCTGCAGGTGGTGTCCACAGACCATTTCTCTTTTTTCATCCTTCCTGGCTGATTTTTTGGTTACATGTGCCATTTTCACACCCCTGTAGGTACCGTGAGGAGGTGTCCATCACCCAATTAAGTTGCTCAGCTAGTGGTACTCCATGTGTGCCGTCAATGCCAATGTGTTCTGTGGCAAGAAGGTTTGCCTTGTCCACCAGCACAGTGTCCAGATCATGGAGGAGATGAGAGAAAGGCCAGTGCACCAGGGAACATGGAAGAGGCCATAAGACGGTTTACCACCCAGCAGCGGGATCGCCATCTCCTTTTTGCCAGATGGCACAGAAAAAACACTGCCAGAGCCCTGCAAAATTAGCTTTGTGGGACACTTGTGTGCGCGTTTCTGCTCAAATGGTCAGAAACGGACTTCATGAGGGTTTGAGGGCCTGGTGTCCACACATGGGGCCTATGGTTACAGAGTGGCACCATAGGGAGCGATTTGCGTATACCAGAGAACATAAAAATTGGCATATCGCCATTGCCGCCCTGTGCTCTTCACAAATGATGTTGCAGAAAACAAACATTCTCCATGGCATCTCCAGACTTTATCATGTCTGTTACATGTTCAGTGTGAACCTGCGCTCATCTGTGAAGGGTACCAATGGCGAATGTGCCAACCTTGATGTTCTCTGGTATATGCAAATTGCTACCTATGATGCTGCTCTGTACGCATAGGGCCCACGTGTGGACACTGGGCCATCATACCCTCCTCACGAAATCCTTTTCTGACCATTTGAACAGAAACACACACATCAGTGGCCTGCAAAGCTCATTTTGCAGGGCTCTGGCAGTGGTCTTTCAGTGCCACCTGACAAAAGGAAGGAGATAGCGATCCCGCTGCTGGGTTGTAAACCGTCCTATGGCCTCCTCAACATCCCCTGAGGTGCTGGCATCTCCTCCATACTCACTGTACTGGTGGACACAGAAAACCTTCTTGCCACAGCACACAAACATTTCATCTTGGATGAGTAACACTATCTGAGCAACTTCAATAGGTTATAGACACCGCCTCACGGTATCTACAAGGGTGTGATCAAAAAGAATCAGCCAGGAAGGATGAAAAAAGAGAAGTGGTCTGTGGACCCCACCTGCAGAATAACTATTTTTTTAGAGCATTTTTGGTCATTACCTCCAATTTCTACCCATTGATTGTTAAATTTGCATAACAGTCAGCAAAATGGATTCACAGTGAGTGTTGCTTCTTTACTGGACAGGCTGATAGTATAATTGAAAGTATCATTGACGTGGAGTTGCATTGCTTTGTTTTGGAGTTCCATTTATCTTTTGTATATTATGCTGACAAGGAACTGTCTTAAAGACTGGCATGAAACATAAATGCAAATAAAAAGGATAAGTGTTGCATTCCAATATGTTGTCCTTTTTGCTGTGGGGAAAAATACAATGGGCAACACGTGTTCTCACACAGACATGACACTAGACTGGTCCCATACCATGATGGAAAAAAATGCCTTAGGCTCTCACATCTGATTCCAAGCCAATGTAGGTCAATTGAAGAGAAATGTGGGAATTTACAGGGGTGTGTATAACCGCATGAATTGAAAATCTCGAATCTACTCGAACAATTGTCAACGAAAGTGTCTTGGCTGTCCAGGGATATCAACCATTTGATGATGGCTAAAGTCTGTGAACACACGATACACTAAAGGAGCAGAAAATAACCCACAACGTTAACTGACTACTTTCTTTAGCGTCAGTCTAAAACTGGGACACAATTTACACTTACCACAAGTTCTCGAACGAGGTTGCTTGGGTCTTCATTGAGGTAGATGCACAACCCTTTTAGCAGGCATTCCCGGACAACATCAACATGGTCAGCATCAGCATGATCACCATCCTAAGTACAGAGGGATGAGGGTACAACAACTTTTGATTAAAACCAAATGTTTACCATATCACTGCAATTTTCATCTCACAATAGTTAGTATTCTTACCCGAGTAATTGGTGACATAACCGTCTTTAGATGAGTGCCGATCTGGCCAGTTCTTTTCGTGAAAAGCTTCACAAGGCTGTCAGACAGAATGTCTAACTGAGAAAGAAACCGGGATTGTAAGGGTATTGTTGTGATCCGTTTGAATTCAGTGTTGATCTGAAGAAGACAGGGAAGAAAAAGGCATACAGGAATTACTGCTTAAATCTCCCTCAAACCCTGATTTCATCCAATTAATGAAACACAAAAAATTGCCCCCGTGTGGAATGAACAGGTCAGAAAACCGCAAGCAATAGTTTGGAGCATCCCATTCAAGATATTTTAATGGTGACATGTCTATCAAACTCAATTGCTGAATATGCTCCACCCCCGCCTATCATGTACTGACAGTGGACCTTTAGGGAAAGTCTACAGAAGCATAATTTCAAACATAACTTTTTCCATCATCTCCCAACCAGCCTTAATTTTCACAGCGATTTGTACAGAAACACATAGAAATTGTACAAAACACAACCCATCTCCATGATCCACACAGCATTTGCTTTAGCCAATTTCATGTCAGTATCATGTCAGTTTGCAGTTATGTTGCCTTACCTCGTATACATCAAAGAGGGCTGGCCATCTTTCCTGAACCTCATGGATCATGGGTGCACTGCGAACGACTTCTTGTCTCCGGTAAGCAAAGGTCTTCTCCATTTTCATCCTTATCTCTCTGCTATGTCTCCTCTGCACATCAGACTTCAGCTCCACTCGAAGTTTCTCAAGGGACATATCATCTTTCCCTGTAGGGTAGGCAGGGCAGTAGTTGACCTCAGACCTCTTCGTTTTTTTTATGCCAAGAGCAGGACTTGTTTTGACTCCTGCTGTCCGCTGAGCAGAGTTGATCATTACCTCCGGACATCCCAGTTTCCTCAAGCGAGTGCGGTAGAGTGCCAATTTATTCTTCAGGCTACTTTTCCACCCTGCATATCCAGTGAACGAGTTTTGTTCAGCTAGACAAGGGTGCTTGGAAATCAGCGCTTTCCCAACCATGCTAAACTGCCTGTCAGAGGCATAAACACCATACTTAACTATTTCTTGAGTTAGTCCATGGAGAATGTCTGACTTGAGTTTCGGGTCTGTATCTGCACAAAGCAGAGTGTGATTTTCCTTGTATGCTGCGTTAGCCTTCCTAAGTTTCATTTCAGCATCGTATGTAAACATAGGGCAGTGGAAGGTTTGAGGCCAAAGGGACCTTGACCCAGAAGGCTCAGAATCTGTGGAAGACATTACATCCGTATCAGCACTGCTGAGCGATGGTGATGGGGATGAGGTGGAGGGCCCGGCTGCAGTGGACATGGCGGAGCTACTGGCATTCATGCCCGTGAGTGACTCTGGAACAATTTTAATGGTCCCTCGATCTTGGACTTCATTCATAGAAGTGAGGTTCATGTAGACATTTCCAAATAGTGGGTCCATGAACTGCAGTCTGAAATTGGATGTTAGACCACATTGGCTCTTGACTTCACAAACCAGGTCCTCTATTGCTGCAGGAAGTCCATCTGGGAACGACAATCTTTGGCATGTGTTGTCTGCCAGAACAATTTTCAGAAGCGCTGGAGAACTCATGATGATCAGTCTGCAAAGACAATAAAAAATATGAACACAGTTAAATACATAAAGAAACCATCATTGTTGGAAAGGTCAGGTTGACCGGAAACAGTTGGAATACTTTTTGCATTTGGCTCTGTTAATCAGAAACGTCTTGGATTAAAACATGACTTTTCATACAATGACCTTATGTCTGCATTCTGGATGGTTTTTGTAGCATGTTAAAATGCAGTGCAAATCCAGTTATAATAAGAAGATTGTTATTAATGCATAAGATAAGGCCTGTTATACATTTGCTGTTCCCAGAATGGCATTGACCAGTTTGTAATGCATTACTAAAGACTGTGTGTAATGTAGAAGTGGTGTAGTGCCATTTTAAGTCTTATGATTAGTACATCATTCTACTGGTGGAATAGCCTGGGTAATCCCATGCTGCTTTGCACAGTCATTCCGATCTGAAAGACAGCATGGATGCTGGACTAAACACAGTGGCCTGAGCGAGTGAGCCAATCAGAGAGCGGAGAGGGGTGGAAAGAAAGCGCTACTCGACAAATGGAAGCTAGCTTGCCATTTGTTTAAATACAACTGGCATGAATGGCTATGGGCCATTGTTGACGGCATTCATGCAGCCCCAAACCATGTCAGTCCCACTACCATGATTGACTGTAAGCATGGGGCACTTTTCTTTGTACTACTCACTTGGTTACCACCACACATGCTTGACATCATCTAAAACAAATTTGTCATCACACGACAGGACATGATTCCAGAAATCCATATCCTTAGTCTGTTTGTCTCTGATGAGACCAAGATAAATAAGTTTTAGATGGTGGGAAAGGAGGTCACTTGCGCTCTAGCCTTCTTGGTGCTCACAGTCCAGGACTGTAGACAGTAGGAAACAAGTTGGTCCACTTCAAAGAGACTGGGCAAAGGATGACTGGAGCACACAGGATACATTTCTCTGTTATTTTATTGTGGTGCAAGCATGACTAGTGTTTCAACGCAGTGCGTCTTCTTCAGAGTCAAGATGTCATGTTGACTCTGAAGAAGATGCAGAGTGTTGAAACACTAGTCATGCTTGCACCACAATAAAATAAAAGTTTTAGATGGTGTCAAGCATGTGTGGTGGCAGTAACCAAGTGAGTAGTACAAAGAAAAGTGCCCCATGCTTACAGTCAAGCATCGTAGTGGGGCAGACATGGGTGCAGTCAACATTGCCAAGCTGAAGTTCACTAGAAGAAACAGGCATGTCAACATGCACTTTAACTACTGAAGTAGATCACGACCCTCTCTAGGCATGTTTTACATTGGGGTGTACTCGCTTTTGTTGACAGATGACATTAATGGCTGTATTTTGAATTATTTTGAGTGTACAACAATATTTAAATGGTTATAAGCTGTACACTGACTACTTTTAAAGATATACTTACAAATCTGCAGACATATGAGGGGTGTACTCACTTCTGTGATACACTGTATGCAATCTGTTTACTTTTTGCCTTTTCTAGTTGGGGGAAAAACCTGCAATTGTTAACACAATCAATATTGCATATAAAATACTTGCAAAAAGTTAAGGGCCATTTATGGTATATACAACACAACTTAACCCGTTGGCGCCGGATGCTGCATAGCGCAACATTGCCCCTAGCGCCGGTTGTTGCATTACGCAACATTGCCCTTAACGCCGGCTGCTGCATAACGCAACATTGCTGATTTGTCATTATTTTCAAGACGCATGCAGCATGTAATGCACAATCATTGGTTCAAATACACACGAGGTGGGTGTTTTCAATTTTTTAAGACCATGTGACCAAAGAAATGTTTGATTTGTCGACAATAATGTCAAACAATCAGCCATACTCGCTGTTCTGCACACGTGCGTTTGTTTAGCTATTTCACACCGGTGAAAATGGCTGCGGTTAGCGAGACATGCTGTGACAGCGATGGAAGTGGTGTTGAGTTGGAAGGGAGTGAACAGATTTTATTTGAGGAAGAGATAGAGGGAAATGTGCTAGAAGACCCTTTAGATAGAGAGCAGGAGTGGGATTTGTTTCGAGAGGATGAGGAGGTGGACGAGGAATATGTTGGCTTCCAAGTAGCAGTAAGCTAGATTTTGCCCCCGACGTCAACAAAAGTTCACTCCGACACCGGAGCCGAAGGTGCCAATATCTGAGGAAGCAAGGCTTTTAGATGCATTTTCGAATATTTTCACTGAGGAAGTTTGGTTGGTGACGCAGACAACTGTAGGATGTATGCGGATCAGACGCGCGGCCACACACCATCCAACTCAAAGTGTAGCCCCGTCTCTAAAGAGGAGATGAAATTGTTCATCGGTCTCTGCATAACGTTTGGCATAATAAAACTGCCTCCTCGCCGGGATTACTGGGTGCAGAGCAAGTGGTTGTGTCAGACACATGTCCCCCGAGTTATGGCACGAGATCGTTTCGACCTGACCTGGAGGAATTATTTTTTTCTTGTGCTCTCTTCTGACGGCTTATGGTCTTATTGAGTGCCGTTACCTGTATGAAAAAAAAAACCTTTGCGAATTGTTGCAGTATGACCACGATGAACACTATAATTAAAAAAAAAAAAACTGAAAAAAAAAACTGAAGTATACAGTATAATTGCATAATGCAAGACATACAGTATAATTGCATAATGATGCAGGGTTTTTTCATTCATTATTATTTTGCAATGACGTCTCCATCATGGCCAGTAATGTAGCTGAAGTGGTAGAGCCTCCTCCTCCTCCTACTACTACTACTAATAATAATAATTTAGTTATAGTATAGTAACAGTAGGCCTAAAGCAATAGTAATAGTAGTATAATAAATATCCTCCTCCTCCTCCTCCCACTACTACTACTACTACTACTAATAAATAATGCTTATTATGAGTTAGTTATAGTATAGTAACAGTAGGCCTATAGCAATAATAATAGTAGAATAATAAATAGCAGCATTGGACATTATCCTGACTCATAAAGCAAAACTACATGTCCCAAAAACCTACTTTTACTCATTTGACTGAGATTTGTTTTTTTTTTTAATGAAAATGTGTTAGTGTTAATGCTGAATGAGCATGATCCAATAAAAGAAGAGAATTTTACCTTTTAAATGCAACTTATTTCATGTCTATGTGTTCCAGAGGCTGAGATATTGAATTTTTCATAGGCGTTTTCAATTAATTGTTTTACTTCAAAAAACCCTCAGGCAGTGGAGACCTTTTCTAAAAACTGACTTAGGCATTTGCAGATGTTTTTTGCAGGCGTTTTAGGTGCCAATGGGTTAAGAAAGTCAACTAACCTTTAATGAGGATGTGTCTTTTTAAAGTAACCATGCGACTTGATCCAACAAAGTAATCAGCCAATGGATATGGGTCACAGAGGTCAGTGATGGTCACAAGCTTTAATTCTCTTGCTGGTGACACGCTCAGCTCAAAAGCTCTGTAATGGTCATTGTACCACCTGCAAAGTAATTTGAGAAAGAGGAGCAGCTCTTCATTTTCAACACACATCTGAGTGACTTCAGCAAACTCAGTCAATCCACTGATTGATCCATAAGTCACGATCAGTGTGTATGCCACTACTGCATGCCGTCTTGGCAAGGTGGACCACAGATGCATTGGGAAATTTTGCCATAAAAGCCTGTGCCACGTCCTCCTTCAGGACACTGACTGGTACAGTGGACACATGGGGTACATCAAGGGTTGATTTACCTTATGAGGGGGAGGTCATGTGAAAAGCCAGCATAAATTGGTGTTTCGAGGCCAAAGTCAGTGGTACATTCTTAAAGCAATTTGTGTGCTTCACAACCCGCTTAAAGAAACCATGCTTCGATTCAAATCGAAGTGTCCAGAGTGTAACTAGAGGGCCGAAATTCCTAATCAAGACAGGATAATGCTCCACTAAATGGTGCTTGGGAAGGAGTTGAACATCAGGGAACAATGCCTTGTATCTGGTCCTGTGCTCAATTATTTTGCTGTGAAGATACGAAATTGATTCATCTGTGTGTACTGGGCCAAAAACAAGTTCGACAATTTCTTTGAGATCCATTAATACAAGCCATGCAGGCTCATCATCTGGAACAATGGAGCCAATAAAAAATGGCAGCAGCTGTAAAAGGCACCCATTCTTGTGAGCATTTCCACCGATAGTTTTCCGAGTAGAGATGTTCTGTGGCAGCGCATGGGGTTTGTTCGTTTTATCTGACCACTTATAAGGGAAAGACAAGATGGCTTGATTCAAATCGTGCAGCGTGAAAAGCTTCTTTGATATCATTGACCCCAAGCAATATGTAAGCTCGACAGGAACAATCCCTTCAAGAAGATCGTGTGCAACATCTGGAGGATATCCAGAGACAATATGAAAATAAGATAGGGATTTTGTCAAAAAACACTCCCTTTTCACTCCACAACAATGCACATTAGTCTCAAGAGCAGCTTTAACATGAGAAGCATAACTCTTTTGTTCTGAGGCTAAAAGCACCAGATGTCAAAGAGACGGATTGCGTTTCAGCATGTTTTGCAGTACAAAACCGACAGCAATATTCGCCAGAAAAATTCTCCACAAAACCTGCAATGCTGTGAGCACCTAAGTTGTCTGCCACAACACAATGCACTGTGCCTTTAAGACACTTGCCTAGCAAAGGTACATACACACCAAAGTCTTCCAGCACTTTCACATCTCGCAAGAGAGGTTCTAACACTTTGTCAAAACCATATGTTTTGATATCAACACTTTTGCAAAGCACTGTAAGGAATATTGACGATAATGATGAGTGGGAACCAGGTGGTAGGTTGCCTAAAACCCAGTAAATTCCACAAAGCTTGTGTTTGTTTCGAGACGTCCCCAGCGGATTGCAAGTTTCAAAGTCGTCAACAAACAGACGCAATAACAATCTCAATTCGTCAGATTTCAAAAAAGCATTACTCCTGAAATATACACCATCTTCAGGAGCCCTTAATTCAAACAAAGGTTCAAGCTGAGATTCCTGCTGACCTCTATGGTTGTCAATGACTTTATCAAGAATCACTTGGCAGTTTAGGGTGTTCTGCAAAGACTTCAGAAGGGGAACATATTGAAAAGTATGTTTTTTCTTGTGGTCTAGAGTGTAAGTAACTGGTTCCACAACGTCAAATTCTTTCTTGTAGTACGTTTTACGCTGATACGTGGTACTGAGTGCGCCACCCTTTTCAATGGCTTGATGAACTGGGCTAGATATCGCTGCTGTAACTATTTCAGTTACCACTGAGTCATCAACCTGTAGGTTGTGACTTTCAAATATTGTATTTAATGAACCCCGAAAAAGTGATGCTGATGCAGTGGTCAATAAGAAGTGGAGGTTCTGTAAAAAATCATCAATTGCTGTACCTGGCACATGCACCAAATGTTCCAATTTCAATAATGCTGCGGCAAGCTGCTTCTGAAGTGTATTTGGAACTGGACTGTGAGGGAGCGTTTGCTCTACAGGTGGTAAATCCTCTTCTACACCCTCTACCACACCCAAATCAGATGATGATGGTGAGGGCACAGTAGTTCTTCTAACAATTTCAGGTCTAAAATCAGCTATGGTATGTGGATTATGGAGGCGACTCTTGTGAGACTTAAATGTGCCATAAACACTTGTTCGAAAAGTACAGCCAGTGAACATGCAAGACACAACTTCATTTTTCCTCAGGTGTGTGTTGATATGAATGAAATACTCCCTTTCGTTAGGCAAATTGCAACAGTTACATAGATGACACGAGAAGGTGGTTAACTGCTCTAAGGTCTGACCAACTTGTGTGCCGTGCACTCTACTCTGGTGAACAATCAGAGCGTTCCATGTTTTAAAAGTACAGGGACAATCTGTATATGTGCAGGGGTAGTTTGTGGTGCGGCCAAAGTGGGGATGGTGGAGTTTGTAATGAGCAAGTAGATCAGACCTACTTTGAACAGCTGATTCACATCCCTTGCACTGCCACATTTACTGTGAAAGAGAAGACAGGGAGGGGGGTTAATATTTATACCAACACAGTAAATGAATACAGACACACAACATTATGATCACAACACACATTTCAAAATGTATTAACACTTCTTCATGAATCACATTTACCATGTTTTGTTCTGTGTAATACAGCATTACAAACTCAGCATTACTGATCTTTAAAAGTACAAAAGCACATTAGGTGCACCCAGATTTATGACCATGTAGCATTAAACAGTTATTAAAGGTTCAGTTATTTAAATGTATTGTCCATATATGCAATGTTGACCAGTGACTGTCAGATAAACAAAATGTTCCTTAGGGCCTAAGGCTTAGGCTGTTTGAAGCAGGATTTCACAAGACCGTTTTTCAAATCTCATTATCAAAAAGCTTCAGCATTTATTCACCAGCTCTGCTGAACCAGGTTGCAAAACACTCCCTACGCTTGAAATCCTTCACTTTCTTTACAGTGGACACTATTGACAAAACAACAAAAATGACGGCATGAAAAACAGAATTAAAAACTAAATGCTTAAGTAATGTTCACCCTGTACGAATTGAGGACATGATACAAGGACTCCCAAAACAAAACTAATCCACTCATTTACGATTTGCACGCTCATTAATTACAATACCTGACACACATTCAGCCATGCACGTGACACAAACGCATTTAGCCTGCACAATTTCCCCTGACACAACGACGTTTAGAGCAGCTAGAAGCTAGTTTTCCTAGCATGGTACTGCAACCGCATCTCACACACAAACACAACGCTATAGAGCACAAACCAGTGCACTTTAAGGTTCCAGACGTAGGCCTATGTCTTCCGCAAAATACGGTATATTTCAAAGTTTTCGATGGGTTTCAATGCACGCTTTACCCTCTTAGTAGCCAGACATGCCTTGGCGCCAGACACGCTGTGGCGCCATCAAAAACCAGCTAGCTTAGCATCATGTACACTTTCTAGGTTCTAAATTAGCACAACCATTGACGTACAACAATGACCACAACAGTTTCCCGAGAATCAAATGAATTCGCTATGAAACACGTGTCGAAATAGTAAAATACACACCACTTGAATACGACGACAACGCCACAACACTAACCCCATTCTCGACAGTTATATTGGGCTGGTATTATTAGATGTAAGTTAGGGCAACTATCTGCTTGTAAAAACACAATAGCTTAGTAAACCATTCGGATAAGCTACCGAAG
>JAODLJ010092304.1:0-18774 GCA_027576115.1 Cathorops melanopus | reverse complement strand
TTTTGTCTGTGTGCGGCGTACGGTTATTGAGTTATTCGAAATCAAAAAAAGTGTAAGAAGAGGAATAAGTATAAGAACTAGACCGGACAATTCCCCCGGGGGAAATTGTGAGAGGGATGCAGTGGCGGTGGCAGTAGTTATCGCAGGAGTTGTACTGTACTCTGAATATGTTGCCAATTTCATCATGGCATCATAGCAAGTCACCCCAGATTAAAATTGTATGATAAAACAACCATAAACACATTTTGCAGCAGATATTAGGTTTATTTTTCCATAAAACACAAGCAAACAATCAAGGCACTGAAAAAACACCTGATGAGTCAGCAAAAATCAACAAAAGCAGGTTAGGTACTCAGGTCAACCAATCACGGACTCTAGGACCATACAAGATCAAGATCTATAGTTTTGTACATATATAAATGTGCTCAGTGACAATATACTTGTTGATATTGTTAAATGGAAAACTCATTATGCACACATGCACACCTCCATACTAAATACAATGAGACCTAATCTACCAAGAAACAAAGCTGTGAAAACAGGACCACTGAACCAATCAGGAAACTGAAAATAAAGGAAAAAAAAAAGTCTTCTGGAGGTCTTCTTCCTGAGTCAAGTCATTTCTATAGCGCTTAACAAACATTGTCACAAAGCAGCTTTACACAATTTGAACGACTTAAAAACATGAGCTAATCTTATCCCTAATCTACCCCCAATGAGCAAGCCTGTGGCCACAGTGGCAAGGAAAAACTCCCTTAGACAACATGAGGAAGAAACCTCGAGAGGAACCAGACTCGAAAGGGAACCCATCCTCATTTGGGCAACAACAGACAGCATTAACAGCTTTAACAAGATCTCAGTTTTGTTGATGTTATAAAGTCTTCATTGTTGGGAACTTCAGTGCAAAACTGTTCATGACAACTGCAGTCCTAAAGTTAGCAAGTCAACTGTAGTCCTCAGCCATAAAAGCATTACTGTAAGAGTCCAGAGCGTCTTCCAAGCATGACTTTCAACTGTCCTCATGGGGGCCATCCTCCACAGGAGCGATGCGATGAGACTCTAACCGGACACAGGGCAACAGGATGGATCAGGCAGGTCCGAGGAGCAGAAGAGGTTCAGCATCTCAATGCCAGGACTGACATGTAACTCAGACAGACTGGGGGAGGGGGAGAAAAAACAGGTTGTTAGGTATGCCCAATAGGTCCGTTCTTGCTGTTCCTGTATTACTAAAAAACAGTATTCATTAGTTAGGTGCACTTTTCAGTGTTGTTTGATATACAATCAATGAAGATACAATGCTAAAGGTCCCTTACGTTCTTCTGCTGGGTTGCTGTCTTCACTGGAGAGTGAGCTGCTGTAGTCTTCTGGAGGTCTTCATCCTAGAACTTGTTCCCAGATTTAAAAATAAATAAATAAAATAACCCATAAGTTACAGGTTTCAAAGCATTGTGTCAAAAATCAAAGTCATTTGATCAAAAGTTAGGAAATATTTCTTCCCTTTTTTTTTGTGATGGGTTGCTGTCCTCACTGCAGAGAGATCAGCTGTGGTCCTCTTGACGTCTTCTTCCTCAGTCTGCTGTGGAAGTTACTCCTCCTGTTGAACATGGACAGTAAAGAGAACAGAGAAAGACTGGAGAAGAGAAGGGGAGAGGGATTTAGTAACATTACTCAATGTGAGTGAATAATTCAAAGGAAGAGAGATGCTTACCTTGTGATGGACCTGGTTGACATGCAGCTTCATTTGACATTTACCCACATTACAATACATAATTTACATTGGCTTAGCTTAGCTAATGTAATGTAGCTAATTAGCTATGCTAATTACATAACGTTTTACATTGATGGTCGTTCTCATCTCAATAGAGAAGGACACAAGATAATGCTGACCCCTTTATTACATAAATAAAAATTTAAATAAAAAGGATTACACTATATTTACATAATTATAAGATTCAACTACTTCCAGCCAACACATGCCACTACAATGATTAGCCTTAACAATAACATTGACAACACTACACAATTGAAAATCTGGACACTCATTGAACAAACTGAATGAGTGGCCTGAAACAACATGTATATGAAAAACAAAAAGACACCCACCCACACAAGTTGTTACAAAATGAAACACTAGGCATTTTTTTTACCAAAAAAAAAAATTTATTTAAGGTCAATTAACACTAACAATACAGAATACAGAGTACACAGTGAGAATAAACTACTCATTGAACAGGCTCAATGAGTGCCTAGAAACTACATATATATTGAACATCACCTATACTTTACAGGATACAGAAACTCAAACTTTTCTATGGACCATGTGTTGGCTGGAGAGGCTTAGTCAGTCAAAATACAATAAACCGGACTGTGGTAACTATAGTACGTTTGGAGAACACCTGATTGAAGACATTTATCAGGATGTGAAATATAAATGTGGTCAATCAGTGTGTTCTTCTCAGTGGTGGACTCTTTAATTAATTGCGTGTAACCTCTGGACTGAAATAAATCTTTGATACTTTTTTTTCCTTTTGAAAGGAGATCCTCATTAAAATCGCCACAAACAATGATGGGCTGGTGATTTAAGATGTCCAATGAGTCCAAGAGGTTTTTCAAATTTTGGAGAAAGATTCCCAATTGAAAATTTGGTGGTTTGTAAACAGTCGCCAATAGTACTTTGACTGGAGCCTCAATTTTAACAACAACAAACTCCAAATCAGTGACCTGTTGCATGTACCTGCGAGGCTCTGCTTGCACATCGTCTCGACAGTACACCGCAACTCCACCGCCATCTTTTTTAGCCATGTCCACACAGCTGTTGTAAGACAGCTGTCTGCTACGTGTGAACACGGCATACCCCTCCAATTGAAAAATTTCGGATACAGAAGACCCCGACAAATGCGTCTCCGTAAGGCAAAGCACATCTGCTCGTTGGAGCTCGTGATGCGCCCTCAGGTCTACCATGTGACATGGCAGACCCTGTGTGTTGTGGTGGACAATTGTCAAAACTTTTGGAGTTTGCTGTATAGATTGGAAAAAACTTAACAACGGTCTACAGCTCTGGAAAGACGCTTGAGCCATACTTTCCAGAGCTGTCTTGACTTCGGGGTCAGCATATATCTTTTTCTCATCAAAGTCACAGATGGTCAGACCTCCCAGCGAAGTTGTGCGGCTGAGAGCTACGTAAGCCATGCCTGGCTCAAACACCCGTTTCAGGCACACAACCGCCGACGCCATCGTCATGCCTTGTACTTTGTGGGCCGTACAAGCGAAAGCCAACTTCATGGGGAACTGGCGACGAACGACCCCTTTTTTGCTGCCAAGGTTCTCCTCAGATCTTTCAATATAGGCCAGATTATCTGAGGGACCCAAAATCTTTTTGCGGAATCTCTGTCCTGCTGTGGGATTGTCCAGCTGGAGTCCAATCAACTTTACGTGTTTTGGCTCGCTCTCCGTCATTACAATGTGCGAGATGGTTCCAAATGTTCCGTTAACAATTCCGTCCTCCACGTCGAGATTCCTGATCAACATAATGCGTACTCCTTGAGCAGCCATTATGTTGTCAGGCAAGTCTTGCTTGTTACCTTTAATGTCGAACACCATCGTCATGCAGCCAGTTGTACCGTAGGCATTTTCCTGTAATCCTGAGCTGCAATGTCGATTGCTTCCTCGTGGAGGGAGGCTACAGTGTCAGAGGTGTGACTGGCAACTTTTGTTGGTAGCATATACATGTAGCCCATCTACTGGACAATCCTTGATATTAGCCACTGCCTGTGTGAGCAATATATCGTCATCGCTCAAAGGATTGAGCTTTTGCTTCACTAAGGCAGTTCAAGAGTTCAGCAAAAGCTTGATCATCCTTCTGTCACATGATCTCTAAGGATGACCATTTTGAAGTGATCCTTCCAGAGATCAAACAGTCTCCTCATACACACAGTGGCTTGGCTCTACCGAGAGGCAGCAGTTGATAAGTCACCTACAGCAAGGACAGAAATTCCTCTGAGCGGCTTCCTGTTTCCTCTGATCTGTTGAAAATGCCAGTTGACATAAGCAAACAGCTCTTTGGAAACCATGGAGATCTCAATGACTAGAATATCCGTGTTGGACAGCATTGCTCTGACCTCATCAAGGGTGTTTCCAAGACCATGATATGGTGGCTTCAAGGATCTTGGGAGTTTGAGGATGGAGTGCAATGTAGTGCCAGAGATGTTGAAGGCTGCTGTGCCAGTGAAGGCAGTCAGCAGCACTGCAGGCTGGGACATGTCTGCTTGGTCCCAGAATCTGGGGAGCTCACCCAGAATCCTCGTTGCCTCCTGGTGAACGCACTTGATTACATGCGATTTACCACAGCCAGCTCCCCCTGTCAAAAAGTAATAAAATGGCTCTACATCATGACCCCACACAAGTTCAAAGCACCACTGACGTATGCTGTAGAAGATAGAAGCCTGCGTTTTGCTCAGACTTTGATACATTCTCACAAAGTCTGGACTCACCTGCGGTGCTTCTGTTCTAGGCATGGAGCTCCTCCCATCTTTCTTGACTTCAAATTCAGGAACAACTTGGTCTTTGTGCTCGTCAGGTTCTCGCTCTGCAAGACACTAACCATTCTGCTTCTACTTCAGGTGCAAAAGAGTTCCACTCATTAACTATAGGGCCATGCACCTGATACTGTTAATGCTTCGTCGATCTTCCTACCTTGACCTTTGTAGCATTTTACAGTGTATTGGACACTCATACCCAGCTTTTGGCCACACTTCTAAAACTGCTCATAGGTCAGGTGTACTTCATCTCTCAGGTCATCAGATCTGTGTGGGAGATAAAGTTTGAGCAGTCTTCTATAGAACTTCAGGTGTTTTCTTCTCTGAGAAGCAAGGAAATCTAATAATTGCTGGTTTTCCAGCAGTCCTTTTCTGAATAAAGCCCGTCATTTAAGAGGGGGATGGCGCTTTTACTTTGCTGTCCGTACACCACCCTGTACTCTGACGCAAACTCGGCCATGCACATGTGCAAACTCTGGATCGAGAGGTCTGTTGACGTATTTTTCAGGCAGACCCGACATCCACACCTCCCCTGAACCCAGTTCCATTTGTTTGAGTCTGCCAAAAGGGTGACATCTTCAGGACAGTCCTCATCGGTCTGAAGGAACACAACGGACCAGGAGCACCTCTTCAGACGTAAGCTGCAGGTGCAAGCAACAGCCTCTTGAGCGCTGACCTCTCTATGTTTAGCATAGGCCTGCATAATCTTCATTTCATCGTGCTCATTCACATTAGACTGTAACATTTGACAATGTTCTTAAGTAATTCCATCGTCTCGTGCTCTGGCTTCAACACATAGGACATGTACATTATGCAGCTGTAGTCATCCACAACATACTGAAATGTCCATGTTGGCATTCCAGGCACAAAGCAGGTCTGGGTTGCATGGATTAACCCAGCAGTCATTTGGATGCTGCTCCAGGATCACGACATGGCTGCTTGCGAGGCAGTTGATGAGCTTACGGTATTCATGTGTCAAACCACATCAGTTGAGTAACTCAAGCTACTAAATGAAGCGCCTGCATCCATGAGCAAGTCTCCAACTTGCTGAAGCTTGGCTTTGGCTTCCTTTTGCACCTTAGCAAGTACCCGCTTCTGCTCCAGTACTCTAGCAGCCTCATCTTGGTCTTCACCTAAACCTTTAGAGCTGCCAACAGTGGGGGGCCTAGTGATGAATGTTCCATCCATGGGTAGTTTAGAAAAGCCAAATCTACAGGCAACATTGCCTTTTTTGCAGGACTTGGAATGTTTCCTGCTGTGCACCTGAACCTCAGAATTCTGTGGAGCTCCAGGTCCGTCTTGGGAACAGGCATCTTGCATGAAATGCATCAGGATTTATAGATAGGTACATCTGCATCATCTTCAAATTTAGGTGCATTTTTAATCCAAATTAGCACACGTGTGGAGACTTCCTCTAGCTTGGAACTCAACCCTATAAAACTAATCCTCTACTTCACCAATTGGCTGTGCTGGTGAGAGGATAAGGTTGGTCATCAGAGCATTGACCCTTTTCAAACATGTGCATTACTGTTACTGGATTGCTCCGCAGAATGTCACATTTTGATTTCCAGTTGAGTTCTGAAAAGTCCCCTAGTTCTCCCTGCTGAGCTTTTATGACCTCCATGACTGCAGACCATCTCATCTCAGCAGCAGAGAACATTGCAAAAAGTGGGTTTACCCATTTGGCTGACCATGGCGTGGACATCTTTCAGAGTTCCCCCCCAAATAAGCCAGGGTGCCTCTAAGAGGTTGCATAAATCAAGTTGCATCTTGGCTCATAACAAGCCGTTGCACCTCGTCTCAGTCCAGGAGCATGATGTTAATATGACCGCCATCTTGAGCTCTGGACTTCCCTTTGCACATTTGAATAGACATGATGTTTGTCGCCAGATGTGTTTGTGACAAACTGCACAAAGAAAAGTCTGGTCGCTAGCAAAACGTGTATTGGCAGCAAACAGCCTGCAATTAAAATACATACTAGGAGTGAGAAGGTTCTGGGTTCATCCAGTGTGTTCTCTCCTGTTGGGAATTGCACAGGAAAAGCCATGGCTTCTAGTTTTGGTATGGTGAAGAACCCTACTGGTTTGTTGCCCTGGGCAGGGGCAATGCTAAATATTCCATCATATGAAAGAATTTCCTGCGCAATGTCAGGTGGCTGCATACACGTGTCCAGAGTCAGGCCAGGTCTAAGCTCCTCCTTCTCTTCGTCAGCTTCCTTGGGCTGCTGACGTCTATCAGGGTCCGGGTCGTTCTGACTACTAAAAACCTCCTCGAGGTCTGTGTCAGCCTCAATGTCTCCCTCATGCTGCTCTGGCTGCGCAGCATCAGCAACATTGTGCTGTGAGTCGTCTTTATCGACTGACTCATCAAAAGTGGCACTATCGTTAATGGATACATCCTGATACTCAGAATGCATCTTTTTAAGTGTAGCCAGGCCAGCTAAAACATTTTTCATATTAACAGTATAGAAATGCTGGTAGCCCTTATAGTTAATGCGCCTCTTTAATTTAACCTGAAGTAGCTGCGCTTCCGATCTGGGTCTTGGGAGACTGTTGACTGTTGCTTCCATCTCTGATGGAACACACACAACAGCTCCGTGGGCTGCTTTTTGCTGTCCTTTCGGCAGAGCGATAACCTTGGCAAAAGGCAGTATTTTTGCAATAAGCTGCCTCTCGAGCACGTTGAGCGTAGCCAACTCTGGGGGGATCGGTGCCAACTCCAGTTGGTTCGTGGTGGCTATTGGTGGCATGCGTCCTCTCTTCAAGTGGCTGTCACACGCATGACAGATCCACTCCTGCAGTCGCTCTTGTGTAACAGAGCAATGTTCAGAGCAGTCGTCACAAAAATGGACATACTTGCCTGTTAAGCAGGCTGCTGCCACTGTGGGTTTTTTGGTGTATTTTCCTCTTTTGCATAATTTAACCTGATTAGGAAACATTGCTCTTTTACGCACCGTACAAACATATGTTGGTCCACGACGAATTGTCTCGCGAAATGCTGTGATGGCAGCTTCCATCACAGGGTTAATCACGGCCTGCGAATGGCGGGGTTGTGGGGCACTGTCTTCCTATATTTTCTTTTGATCCTTAACGCTCTCTGCATCTTGTTAAAGATGCAAAAGTAGCATTTGTGGACAGTTTGGTTACTCTGCGCTGGCTACGGCGTTGGATACAGCATAACCTAAACTCAGGATCACTGTGGTACCGAGCATTGAAATGCTCCTTTTTCTTTTGCTCTGGTTTATCTCCTTTATCTAAATGCTCCTTTATCTGAAGCTCTGGTTGGATATGTAGCTAGTCATCATATACATTTTCTTTCTACTCTGAAAAGCAGGATCCGCCTTATACTTGTCTTTGGTGTAACTTTTTTTTTTGTCTACTCTGGAAATCTAGATCTTTCTTGTACCTATTTGTAGAATTTTTTTTATTTTTTTTTGTCTGCTCCGGAATGCAGGATCTTCCTTATATCTTTGGATAATGAATTCTTTCTTTTTACTTTGAACTTTTGAATAATAATGTCTGAAAGACAATAACCATTGTTTCCTATCATTACTGTTGTGAATATTTTATTTTGTCTGCTTCTATTTTTTTCATTCTAAATTCCGGGCAGTTGTCGTACTTATTTTTTTCATATACTGATCTTCCTTTCTTTTTTTTTTTTTGACAACATGGCACATTGGTGCATGTTGCTCTTTGCTGCTACTTTGTTTTCTTCTGGCCTTTTGTCGCTGGTTTTACCGAGTTTTAAGATGTTTTCATTTGCTGGAGGGAGAGCTGTCCTGGAGACTTTTTCTACCGACGATTGCTGAACACTGGAACCGACGGCTTCAAATGACACAAGCACAAACTCATAGGTGGCAGAAGGTCCACGATCTGCAAAGAGTTTGAGCAGGTGCTCAGCCAGGTCACTGATTTCAGTGAAGGTCTTCATGATTGCAGTTCCGCAGTGGTGTGGTAGACCTGCCGAATTTCTGGCGTGTGAATCAAACACACCACACCTCCCTGATTAGTCACGGAAAACTGCAATACACTCTGGAGATACAATGATAAACGCATGCCTAACATGACCTGACAGACACTGAAGCTCTTCAGCAAGGGACACGAGACCCTGGTTTCTGTTGCCGCTGGCTTTGACGAGTCCACGTTTAATGTCGGACATGTGGACATCGTACATATTTGTGTCTGTCAGGACTTGTTTTGGCATTTCATCACCGCTAAGATGGTCATCATTGTATCTTCCCTCCAGGATCAGCTGTTTCACTGCTACGTAGAGTGAATCTCCCTGTGCTAGCACTCTCTCTCTCGAGGGCAGCTGTGTTAAAGTGACAGCCCTCATTCTCATAAGCGAGAAAAGTCAGGGACATGCAGGTACGCTGATGATTCCTAGAGAATTCACTGTACCTCATGTCTCTCTGACTGTGGCTAGCCCTAACAGCGACAGACTGACCCCCACTTACCGTCGCACTTACCTTGACGCTCCCCTGTAAAGATGTTAAAGATTAATTATTAGCAAGTTAGTCACAATTATTGTTAGTCTTATTAGTAGTTACTATTAGTTACTACCCATTATTACCAGCATTATTAGTACTGTAAACTTTTATTACTAGTAGTAATAGCAGCAGTCGTAACTAATCACATTACAAACTGTTGTATAACATTATTTTTCAGCAAGTTTGTCAGATCAATTAAACATCTATCAAAAAGCTGACAATCTTACACATTATGGTAAGTATACTTGGCTGCACATTACATTACATTATTCCTTATTTAAAATTTAAACATGTTGAGACCATCGTGGGTTCTCCTTTGTCCCATGGTCTTCTGGAATAAAGTTTAAAGGAGGATTTAAAGGACCTTTAAAGGAGTTTACGACCTTCACCACACTGACACTGCAGGATGTTGACTTTACAAGTACAGAGGTTTTCTGACCAGTATTATTATTTTGGTAAGTTTACCAAGATAATAATCATATTTAGAAAACCTCTGTACCATGACTTGCGTTTATCTTTAAACAATTTACTAAAACCATTTCAAAATATTTAGACTCTATATTACTCTTAATTATTTCTTCCTTAATTTCTTTAATTGTTTTTTATGCATTTGAGTTGAAGTAAACCACACGCCCACAAGCACTTTATTAAACCCACGATAAACCCGAATGTAAATGTCCTGACCTCTTTAGCAGGGGAGGGGGAGAGTCCATCATCGATTATCCAGGGCCAGGAAGTCGACGAGGGAAATGGTGTCTGTGATAGTCATAACTCCAATTAATATTTAGACATGAGGAAACACAACGCACCAAGTTGATACAAGAAAAGTTTTCCAAATGTATTTCAATGACTCACTGACATTTGTGAACTGCAGAGAAAGATGATGCTATCGGAGATGTTAAATGAACCAGTTTAATGTAGTTACATCTGATTTTACAGTAAACGTTCGGTGTCAACTGTGGAGTAAATACCTTAGCTGGGTGAGGAGACTGATGGGCCACAGCTTTAACGGTCCTGGATGGTCCAGCCGGTGAAGGACTCTTCATCCTGGGCACCTGAAAACAAATAATAACAATTCAGTAAAATGAAGACTTTAATGACATTATGAACTTTATTCAATAGGAATAATATCTACCTTCGCTACGGGTGAACAGCAGGGGGTCTCCGGATCACCCAAACTGCAGGACAACCTGACTGGAGGGGACTCCATCAGCTGTTGACACGAGAACAAACGCGTTAAACTTCATGTCTCAGTGAACACAATGCATCTTCTGTGTGCGATCGTGTCTGTTGTGGCAGAGAGTAACATGCACTGGTCACTGAAATTTGAGTGCGGGGAGCTGGTCCATCTGTGGTCCTGGACCAAGCATCGTCCCCCAGTCTCTGAGACAGCCTGGTTGGAGGGGATCCAACCAGCTGTCGACAGATGAGAACAAATCCACGGTCCTATGACGCCTGGCTGCCGCTGGGGAGGCCACTTGCACCGTCAAATAAAACATAGCACCAGTAACTGTAGAACAAGGAGAAACTTGATAATACAGCCGAGAAGAGACGTCAGACAATTTACCTTCTTGCTCGCTGGAGGAGACCTGCAGTCATCTATGCCAGACAGCTGAGATGGAGACACCTCCTCCATAGCACAAAGGATCATGCCACTGAACCACGCAGGGTTCAGTGGGAGGAAAGACGACGACTCCTGTGAAAGACCAAAAAAAAAAAGTCCAGCACAAAAACCTGCAGAAAACATTTTAGAAAACAAAATGTTACCAATCGGCATTTTCAGTCAAAAGCACGCACGTTACAATGACTAGACATTATTAAAAGCTCATATGTTTAATCTCATTAATGAATGTCTCTCTAGTCTTGTTAAACTACTACAAATACAGGACAAGCGAGACATGAAATAACACGTACCTTCGGCCAGCGGCTCCTCACAGCAGTGAGGAAACTTGCGTGGTCGATGGCTGCCTTGTCGATGGTCCTCCTCGCCATCAGGTTGTTGCTAGGGGCAAGAACACAGACAGCACCAGAGGACAAAGGAACATCAGCATGTAGGACCTCAGTCCGCAGCTGAGCGACATGGGCTCCAGGGGTCGACATGACACCAAAAGAATACTTCCCTTCTGGCATCACAGCGAAACCGTCCGCGATGGACCAGAGGTGGGAGTCCCCGACAATCAGAACAAACTGCAACAAAGAAAATTTCTTTAGCATGAAAATCATTAATCCCTCTCAAGACCAATTACTTTCTTCATAAACTGGACAAAATAACACCTTGTCAGGAGACTCCGGTGGGATGACCAACTTGTGGCTCCATCCGGTGAGCTTCGAAGTTGGCCACCTCAGCACCTGATGGCGGTAACCAGCACCACGGCCTGTTTAGTAAGAGACAATGCAGATAACGGTATTATTGAATTGAAAACCAGGAAATGTCAAGAATCACTCGTTTATATGAGTAAAACAGTACAGAAAAGAAAGCAAGTTTAAAAAGTTTAATATTGATGAATTAATTTACTGATCATTTAGGGATAAAGCAGGTGGATACTCACGTGGCCGAACTTTGGGAAGCACATCTCCCGTGCTCCACAAAGGCTTGGCTGGGGGTGAAGATCCAACCAACTGATGACAGATAAAATAATAAGCATAAGACAAAGACAAGTTCAAACAAAATACAATAAAAACTTAAAATGTAACAAACATTACAAAGACATTAAACCTCAGACAATGTCTCATTGTGTGTGTATACACACACACACACAACATACGTTGCTGACTGGAGCTCGGGAAACATTTAATCACAGTTTATCAGTCATATTTAACATTTTCACAGTTTAATTTAACACTGTAGTCTGAACATGTAGATAAATATATAGAGCTTTCAACTTTAATGTAAACACCAGTTTAAATTAAAGAAAAATCTACCCCCAAACCATGAGTTTATCTTCAATAATATGAATTTGGTTCAAGCGAATGGCGGTCGCACCATCCCCCCGCCGCCGCCATGTTGCGCGCTCACTAGATTTTTCTAGAAAAACCCGACGGTTAATGGCGGTCGTGCATGCCACTAGGTCAGCTCCGTTAGCTTTTAGCTCGGCTTAATGTTCATGAATAGAAACAAACCAACCGTGGAATCACCAGAGATTAATATCTACCTTCAATAATGTCACTTTGGTTAAAGATGTATTCATATTAACACAGTTAGCGCTGTTATTGGCTTGGCTCAATGTTTTTATATAGAAAAAGCACAGTCACCGTGTTACTTATACTTAGCTGTGGTAGAAGCTAAGTAAGTAATGCTTTATTTGTCCCACAAAGGGCAATTTGTTTTGCAGAAGTAGCATGCATGGTAAACACAGACAGACACACATTACCACACAAAGTTTAAAATAATAATTAATAAAGAATAAAAAAAGAGAAAAAAGTTATACTTTTATATCAACACACCGAACAAATAACTAAATACATTCCCGGAATTACAGAACAATATCTAGCCGTAATAATCTCACTTTTCTTTTCAAATTTCAGCATGCTAATAACGGTTAGCTTTAGCTATGAGGAGGAAGCTGTGCACTTTTATATCAACACACCGAACAAATAACTAAATACATTCCCGGAATTACAGAACAATATCTATCCGCAATAATCTCACTTTTCTTTTCAAATTTCAGCATGCTAATAACGGTTAGCTTTAGCTATGAGGAGGAAGCTGTGCTCTTACCTGCGATGTGACCAAAAGGGGCGGGACAAATGCAGATCGCGCTTTTAAAGCCTCGCACACACGTCCAATCAGAGTCCTCCTGAAACATCATCTGACAGAGAGAGAGAGCAGCCCCTCCCCTCCCCTCCCCTCTCGCTAACTTTTGCTCGGCAGAAAATCCTGGTCTTTTCAATTCATAAACAAGCCTCAAACAACGGCGATTTACACGAAAACGAAAGGAGCTATGCACAAAATTCTTTCACAGTGAGCGCAACAAGGCTCTCATGAACACACTGATGTACTTTTTTTTGTCCCTAGTGTAAAAAATGTGGACAACAGAGCGAGTTAAAAACACCTAACATTTCAGCTTTTTCTTAAAACCACCCAATTTGGCAACACTGCTCGTACATGCTAAGGCAGAAGGTAATTTACTAGGGTTGTAACAATACACCAACTCACAATTCGGTTTGTATCACAATTTTTGACTCACAGCTCGATACACCCTATGATTTTTTTTAAAATTGAAAAAGTATTTCATTTAAACATTCACTTAACAATTAACTTAATATTTAATAACATTTAATTTGGAACACTGGACAGAAAGAATAATATCAAGTTGCCTACAGCAAAATGAATGAATAAATAGAGTAAATATATAATTAACCCAAGATTTCTTTATTTTCTGTAACAAAATATTGTTGAAAAATAAATGGAATGAAAAGGAATTCTGAGGTAGCAGATTTGAACTTAGGCTAACAATATAGGAAAACTACACACAATATATAATATTATACACACGCACTTTTCCATCATAAAACTGTTGAAAAATAAATGGAATTTAACTCTACCATAGTTAAATATACTTTTATATCAACACACTGAACATAAATAATTAAACACATCAAAACCCCGGGGCCTTAATTCAGGCCACACCACCCCCGCTAGCTAGCATTATGAATTTTAAAAACATCTTGTTTTACACATTTTAAACATCTGTGCTTTTTGAAACAACTTTTTTTTATTTTTACACATTTTCAACATTGTGCTTTTTAAAAACATCTTGTTTTACACATTTTAAACATCTGCGCTTTTTGAAACCTCTCTTTCTTACACATTTTAAACATCTGCGCTTTTTTTTTTACACATTTTAACCGTGTGCTTCTTAAAAAAAGAAATCTTGTTTTACACATTTTACACATCTCAGGGTATCGTTCGCCAGCTCTTCTTAGCAGACAACAGACTGTGGCTGTGGAGCATCTTCAGATCCAGCGCATGAAAAACTAAACTTTCAATGATTGTGCTTATAGGGTGTCGTGGCACAGGTGGCTAAGGCGCTATACCATAAAGCTGGGGACCCGGGTTCGATTCCGACCGGAGGTCATTTCCCGATCTCTCCCTGTCTCTCTCTCTCTTGTTTATTTCCTGTCTCTACACTGTCCTATCCGATAATAAAGGTAAAAAAAATAATCGTGTTCATACTTTATTTTTTTTTTTTTTTTGCTTGGCCAGACTCTGTCTCCTCACTCACTGTAGGTTCTAGAAATTGATGCATTTTGTCTCTGGCAAAGGCTATCTGAAGTTTGTTAAATGTCCGCTATAGAAACTAAGCCTGGCTCGTTTTTCCTCACGTTGCGGCTCCCCTGAAGAACTCTACATCCCACACTTTGAAAAGCCTTGCTCTATCATAAACACAGGCACAGGCTAGTGCTCTGTGGTCATTTATAATGCTGCGAACATGAAACAGAAGTTTCATTAATTTCATCATCTCATCATTTTATATGGTGTGTGTCTATCTATCTATCTATCTATAGACAGTCATTATAAAGTCTAAATTTCCCCAGAAATGATAATGGTGATTGATCTGTGATTGATCAAAAAGTGTACAACCTGGTAAAAAAGTTGAATGCCACATCCACACAGGAGAATTTTGTGTCTGCCCCTGTTAAAAACCTGGCCAGCCTGTCATCTCCATATGATAATTCACCTTGTGTCTTGGCCAAACTGCTGCGTGTTGCCACAAAACTTGTGGGGGCGTGCGGTCACGTCTCTTGCCGGGTCGCCATGGTGGCGCACCTGAGCAGGCACACTTTTGCATTTTCTCTTGAAATGCATTCTATTATTTGTGTGCTTGCAAAAGCACACCATTGTTGTTCTTGCATTTATTAGTGTGCCTGCAAAGCGCACTAATGCTCTTCCCGTGTTTTGCAAAAACGTGTTTTGGGTCATGTCTCTTTAAGTTTAACTTAACACAACTCTATGCAAAACAAGTTAAAAAGATATTAATTCAGACAATCTTACTGCACTCTTGAAAATACAACACAGCAAAATGGCTCAAATTGATAACATTTTGAACATAAAGCCAACTCTCAACTAAGCCCGCCTCTCAAATAAAGCTGAAATACATTAGTCCAAGCACTTTAATTCCCACCCCTCCAGCTTGCCATGTATTCACATGTCCCTTATTCCACAGATGATGTTCAACTTCCCAAAAAAAATATAAAGATTGCATAACTTGATAGCCATTTTGTAGTTTTTATTAAACCACACAAAACACAAAAAGTTCCATCCCTAAGTAGTGATAAACATAACAGTACAAAATGAAATAAATACAATATTTACAAAAATTACATATTAAAAACACAATGCTGTTCATTCCACTGACTCCACGCTTCCCTTGCTCTATAAGCCTTATTAGCGCCAGGCTTCATGGGTGCTGGTCTTAATAGATGTTAGGCTTCACTGGTGCCAGGCTTCTCGTCTTCTTGCATGCCTGTTAAGCATGCAACTTGCAGCGTTTGATCATTAGATGCATGCTGGCAAGCAGTCTGTTGTGTGGATGGCTGCAGCTGCACTGACTTCAAGGCAGATTCATTTAGGGAAACAGATTCTATTTCACTGAAATCACGAGCTATAAAATAGAAATGTAAAGTCATTTACTTTAACAGGTCTGCTTTATTATGAAATACATTTATCATGAAACCATCATGAGGAATAATGCATAACATCGGATCATCATTACTTAACATTCTGTTCAATTTACCTTCAAGCTCTGCAGTCATATCAAAACCTAGCTGTTCCTGTAGATCAGTGACTTGTCTGGTCAATTTTCCAACCTCTTTCCTTAAATAACGGATAGTTTGGAGTTGAGTGTCCACCTGAATTTTCATCCTCATAAAAAAGTTTCTCATCCGTTGTGTTGTATCAATCAGTTGACCAGAAATGAAAGTGCTGGGAATCCTCACGTCTTCGACTTGGTACTGCCAATGCACAAAAATGAATCTTAATGAAACGTAATTATATTTTACATTAATAATAATGTAAAAACATGACCTATTTCAAATATTCAGTTGGTATACTATACAAAACTTTATACTTTATGTACTATAAACTTAAGAATTTACGTATACTTACAGCCAGCAATGT
This sequence comes from Cathorops melanopus, assembly GCA_027576115.1. Lineage (NCBI taxonomy): Eukaryota > Metazoa > Chordata > Actinopteri > Siluriformes > Ariidae > Cathorops > Cathorops melanopus. The sequence goes on along the minus strand of JAODLJ010092304.1, from coordinate 2,630 downwards.
GAGCTTGTCACAGATTGTATTAAGTTCTTGCATCTCAGCAGAAGTTTTCACTGGAGATTGCTTTGAAGCCATTCTAAAAAGATAATATTACAAATGATCAATCTAATGAGTCACAGGACACATAGAAAATACTTTCCACAAATTTCCACAAATTCAACTACAGTTTATATTGTCTTTTGTAACTCTGTCCAGTTGAGCCCTACAGCCTTATCAGCACTGAACCCAAGTAATAATCTCACAGAAGAAATTATGCCCTTTACCTGTTATGGCATCTGTATTACCAGTTATGATCTTAGCATCACCTGCGCCCATTGAGAAAAAAATATGTCTTGTGATGACATTTTGGATTCGTATTGGGCAACTTATCAGTGGTGGATTGGGCTTGAGTCTAGCATGAGCCACTCCGACATGTTGTAATGACTCCAGTCTATCATCAGGCAGCCAGAACACTTAATCAAACGCATCTCCCACCCACTTGTGTCTGAGACGCTGAATTGTCACAGAAAGAGGGAAGAAGTTGACTGAGGCAGCACTGTGATAAATTAATGAATAAGATAGAAATTTCAATATATAGAGCTCATGTTTGTTACTGTTAAATAAGCAGTGTTTGTATAGATACTTTTTTTTATAGAACCATTCTGTCGTTACAATGTTGACCCAGCTTTAACATGCCAAGCACCGACTGTAGCTAGTAACAAATGCTAATTATAGCTTGCTGTCAAAAGTGCAAAACCCTTAAAAATAAGTTTAATAAGTTTTTGAAATGAGTGATGGATTGATAAGTTTAGATGTGTTCAATATTTTCATATCTTCAGACATAACACAGAGACTTTAATCATTCTCAGAAGACTCATTAGTCCTTAAATTAAATTTATTATAGATGTAAATTTAAAATCATTGTTTCATTTTATGGCCCTGGCGCCCTGACTTTTGGCCTTCGTGCCCTTCAACACACCGAACATAATTAAACACATCAAAACCCCGGAGCGTTCATACAGGCCGACCCATCCTCCACCTCCGCCATGTTGAGCGCTGACTAAATTTTTCTAGGAAAACCAACGCCCTTAGCTTTTAGCTCGGTATAATGTTCATAAATAGAAACAAACCAGCCGTAAAATCACCAGAAATTAATATCTACCTTCAATAAGGTCACTTTTGTTAAAGATGTATTTAAATTGCCACAGTTAGCGCTCTGAGCTTTAGGCCTGGGTCAACACGGACAGGCCAGCGCTTTCAGCGTTTAGCTAGCTTTAGGCCTGGTTCAATATTTTTATAGAGAGAAAGCAGGCACCGTGTTAGCTTCTACCACAGCTGTATATACTTTTATAACAACACACCGAACATAATTAAATACATCAAAACCCTGGAGCGTCAATCCAGGCCGACCCATCCCCCCCCTCACCGTAAACAAAACTCCAGAGTTAATGGCGGTCGCGCACGCCGCTAGCCCAGCGCGCTTAGCTTTTAGCTCGGTATAATGTCCATGAACAGAAACAAACCAGCCGTAAAGTCACCAGAGATTAATATCTACCATTCGATAATGTCACTTTTGTTAAAGATGTATTCAAATTGCCACAGTTAGCGCTCTGAGCTTTAGGCCTGGTTCAATGTTACGTAGAGAAAACACACAGTCACCGTGTTAGCGTCTACCACAGCTAAATATACTTTTATATCAACACACCGAACATAAATAACTAAATACATTTCTGAAACCATGACAGAACAATATCTAGCCTCAATAATCTCACTTTTCTTTTCCAATTTCAGCATGCTAATAACGGCTAGCTTTAGCTATGAGAAATAAACCGTGCTCTTACCTGTGATGTGATCAGAAAGGGACGAACAGACGCAGAGCGCGCTTTTAAAACCTCGTGCACACGCCCCATCAGAGATCTCCTGTGATGTCATCCGTATCCAATGGTGTATGGCCAAATCAGATGGTTGACTAGTCTGTCTCTCGTTCATGTCCTGTCTCTACACTCTCCTATCCAATAAAAAGGTGAGAAAAAGCCCAAAAAATGTCTTAAAAAATTTCAGATAGCTGATTAATTCGCGGGCTATATGATGACATGTTTAGACACACAGACACATATGCGCGTACACAGTCTCTCTATCGCAGGGGTTTTCAAAGTGTGGGAGAGCCAGTTGGCCCTTAGAGAGCAAATACACAACAGCGCCCCCCTTGCAATTTTTGTTGTCGCTGTACTTAATGTTCCAGTCGTATTTAAAAAAAAAATGGGTGATGTACACATATCTGTCTTTTCCCTTTACACAGTCTAAACATCTGTGCTCTTTGAAAACATCTTTTTTTACACATTTAAAACGTATGAGCTTTTGTAAAACCTTTTTTTTACACACTTAAAACATCTGAGCTTTTTTAAAACTCCCTTTTTACAAATTTTAAATGTCTGTGCATGTTTAAAACATCTTTTTTGCACGTTAAACATCTACGCTTTTTTTAAAACAACTTTTTTAAAAATATTTTAAACATGTGTGCTTTTTAGAAAAAAGAAATCTTGTTTTACACATTTTACACATCTCAAGGTATCGTTAGCCAGCTCTTCTTAGCAGACAACAGACTGTGGCTGTGGAGCATCTTCAGATCCAGCGCATGAAAAACTAAACTTTCA
>JAODLJ010091813.1:0-13244 GCA_027576115.1 Cathorops melanopus | reverse complement strand
GGGGGGGGACAAATTAAATTTGACAGACAGGTACATAAGTGTAATTCTGGGGAGAGAGGTGTAAGAGGATAGAAGATATAAAGGGGGTGGAGTGAGTCAGAAACAAGGGGGAATGGTGAATAGAGAGTTGTTGGTGAAGTGTTTTATGAACCCCAAAAAATTCCCTTTTCAGAATGTTGACCTCATTCACTGAGGTAAATCCAGATTCACCTGATTTCAAAAATCACCTGGAACATCCATCCATCCATTATCTGTAGCCACTTATCCTGTCCTACAGGGTTGCAGGCAAGCTGGAGCCTATCTCAGCTGACTATGGGCGAGAGGCAGGATACACCCTGGACAAGTCGCCAGGTCATCGCAGGGCTAACACATAGACAGCCATTCAAGCTCACATTCACACCTACGATCAATTTAGAGCCACCAATTATCCTAACCTGCATGCCTTTGGACTATGGGGGAAACCAGAGCACCCGGAGGAAACCCACACAGACACGGGGAGAACATACATACTCCACACAGAAAGGCCTTCGCTGGCCGCTGGGGTCGAACCCAGGACCTTCTTGCTGTGAGGACACAGTGCTAACCACTACACCACAATGCCGCCCTCACCTGGAACATATATATTTGATTTTCTTTGGGAAAAATCAAATAAATAATGTTTCAACAAACTGTTGTGTCTTTTTCGAATGACTCTGTTCACCAAGAAGTGAGCATTTTTACAGTTGATTGTTGAAGTCGTTCACAGAAAAAAAAAACACATTTTGTACTTTTGATGTGCAGCAAGTGTTTATTTAAAGACAACCAATTTAGTGATATCTGAACTCATTTGTTTAAACTCCTGTTTTACCATTCGTCTTTCCATAAAACATAAATTTTAGCACTGTGCTCTCAGTCAATGTATCGTGGATTTTGAAAGGATAAAACTTACCCATGGCAGATTGTATGAAAATCCACAGGATTCCAAAGATGACCTGTATTCTCATTTTGTCCAGAGAACAATCCTCTCTCTGTACTTGCTCGAGATCTTGCTCATGAGTGATAAGAAACTACAACAGCAAGATGAATCTTTTACTGCACTAATAATACTTTTCTGAGAAATACAGGAAGTTACATCTTTTTTTTTTTTACCTTACCAATCACTTCCTGTATTCTGACTGTATGGACACAAAGAAAGCGAGAGACAAATGCAAAAATTATCATTTTCTGTCGTTACAAAAGATATGTGGATGTGTGTTTCATGGGTCCACTGAAAGCAGGTCCATGTAAAATATTTTAATTTGCACCACCTCAGTCCCTTCGCTTGTCAGTGAGAACTCATCACTTGTGCAGGTGGCACCACTGGGGCTGGGTGTTTTTTCAGAGGAAATATTTTTCTGATACATAATTGCAAAGCCAAAGTGCAAGAACTGTTTTCCTATCTCATGTCTTGTCACAGTCACAGAAGCTGACCCATGGTATTGGACCGTGTTACAGTGGTGCTTGAAAGTTTGTGAACCTTTGAGAATTTTTTAGATTTCTGCATAAATATGACCAAAAACATCAACAGATTTTCACACGATGCTGTGACATTCCTTTCTTACTGTCACATATCCTGATATGCTGTACATACGCAAGGCTGAAACACCAATGTGTCAGACAAGCATTATTCAGAAACTGCTATGAATTATTCAGTTGTGACAGTTAAACTTACAGGAAAGATTTGTAATGAAAAAGAAAAAGGAAAGAAAATGATATCTGTCCAGATCACCAAGGCAAAGCTTGTGTGTTATCATTTCCTCTTTCTCTGACTGGCAAAAAACTATTTGGATTACTATCTATAGTCATCCTCAAAAACGAAACCTTCCTGTCACCACAATATAGAGACATACAGACATTTGAGGACAGCAGAAAAATAGAGGAACTGAGAGGTATATCATTATTAGACTGCCTGAAATAAAAGATGTGTGTTGGACTTTATTTATTTGTCTCACTCTTTCTCTTTATTCCTCTCCCTGGCGACCGTCCCATTGCACTCACCCTAAGTACGATGACAGATATTGGGCAGTTCCTGTGACGTAGTTCTTGTTTTTTCCCATGAGTCTCTTATCCATATCAGTGTTTAAAATACAACCTTTTTTCTATTTTTCATCAATAATTTTCCACTATTGTTTTATCTTTGTTGTATTTCATGCTTTTCCTTCTACCACATTATCATTTTCTTGAAGAACACCCAAAGACAGCAAGCCCAGGCCATCCACATCAGATTGTGAGAGAATTTTGTCAAGTTTTGGTTTAAAGCTCAGAATGTGTTGGGATTCTCATAGACTTTGTCTCTGGAGGCACCAAAAGGTGTGAAGATATCTGTCTCTAGCCATGGCTATATCTCTGATCCATCGTTGACTAGATGAGAAAGACTGCTCTCCCATTTCAATATTTTATGGGCTTCACACATCCAGTCATACACTGGAGATACACACACACACACACACACACACACACACCCCTACCTTACACTCACACACCCACACACACACACAAACTGCTTTCGCTTGCTACAATTCACATATGATTAATAATGAACAAAATTTGTATCCAAATACCAGCAAAGTGTTTCCAATCCTAAATTTTTTAGTAGTCTTGGAATTTTTAAACATAGTTGGGCAGAGAATTATATAACATGGCAGCTGAAAAAAGCTAAAGTCCTGTGTCCTGTTTTGGAGTTTATTCTCACAATATGAATATTGTTCTTTACTCTTGTGTTATAATTTTACAATGATTTTAATAGGAGCTGCCACTTTGGTTTGGGGCAGTCCGAGGGTGGGTCTCCCAAAAAGGGATCCGGCTTAAAAACTGTTAAAAAGAGTTCAGACCTCAGCGCTTTCTGGGATTCACTCATGCTTTCATTGGTTCTGGACAATAAAAGCTTTTAAGGCAACTTCTTTCATGTCAGTATATTTTTGGCTCTTTTTGAGTTACAGATTTCCACAAGAGATCTGCCTTAATATCAACAAATCTTCAATGAAGAGTCTATGAATCGTTTATCGTGGCAAACATTCAACTTGTTCAGTGTGTTGAGTCAAAGACAAAGTCCCGCCTGTGCCAGGATCTGGTCTTCCTAGACAGTCTCCTGTCCCAGTACTAACCAGCTCTTGAGGTGCATGGGAGCGGCACCGATCTCCATTTCAGTGGCCCTCGGCCTCTCGCCGATTACAAAGCTATGGTTACAGTGGCAGGCTGGTCCTCTGGGAACCGTAAGAGTTTGACTCAGCAGCATAATGGCAGAACCAAAGCTACCACTGAGCAGGAGCACCATTCCTCTTTGCTTCACGTGTCAAACAGCTTTATTTTCCTCAGTGAAGCACCCGCTGAGAGACCTCAAAGAGCTCTTGTTCTAGGAGACTTTATCTGGCAGCATGTGAAAGTAGCTCAGCCTTTGGGGCACCAGCAGCTTTCGTTAGGTGTATATACTGATTGTGAGAATAGTCATATCTTTGATTATTAAAAGGGTGTGCACAATTATGCAGCTAGGATTTTGTATTATTTTCTTTTTTACTTGTTTTACCCGAAACAGTCTCTGGTTTGTTTTCAACTTCTTTGTATCGATTGCAATTTTGCAATAAAGGTGGAATAAGTTCTGACAGGATTTATATTTGTTTAATTTTTTTAATCACAAAAACTTTTTATATCCACTGTATATCATGTCACCAAAATTTTATTTGATTACACACACATTTCACATTCCAATGCTAAGCAAACATTGGATATGACCTAAAAATTCAAGCATGGCATTTCAGCAAAATTAAAACCTTCTGTCATTCATTTTTGTTCTTTTTGTTTTGCTTGTGTTCGTCTCTGATATTACTGGAATTAAAACTATGCAGTCATATTTGTGTAAAGTTCACCTGTCCATTCATTATTTGGAACTGCTTATCCTGTGCAGGGTCACGGGCAAGCTGGAGCCTATCCCAGCTGACGATGGGTGAGAGGTGCGGTACACCCTGGACAAGTCGCCAGGTCACTGCAGGGCTGACACATTGAGACAGACCACCATTCACACCTCCGGTCAATTTAGAACCACCAATCAGCCTAACCTGCATGTCTTTGGACTGTGGGGGAAACCTGAGCACTTGAAGGAAACCCATGCAGACACGGGGAGAACATGCAAACTCCACACAGAAAGGCCCCTGTCAGCCACTGGGCTCGAACCCAGAATCTTTTTTGCTGTGAAGCAACAGTGCTAATGACTACACCACTGTGCCACCGCACAGTAATTCTAAACAAATCAAATTTCACAGTTGTACTATGCAAAAGACAGCTTAGTGGTTTAGTCTACTGCTGATTCTGATCTATTACTTGATGTCCAATGCACTACTTCACTAATGAATTATGGGAAACCTGACCCTGGATCAGTCGTTAATTGTGAATGATCCATTTGTGTACCCAATGAAATAACCATTGCCAACAGCAGCACGTATCCAACTAGAAGGGCACTCAGAGAGCCCAGACCTCCTCCAAGGACTATAGTCAACTCTTCATGATATGCAAATCTGCAACCGCAACTACTTTATATGTCTGTACTCTCAGAAAATAAAGTACCTTTAGGGGTACAATGGCTTGTCACTGGGCTAGTACCCTCGAAGGTACTTATTTGTATACTTCATATACTGCTTAGGAACATACGGTATATGTACCTTTTTGGCCCTATAAAGGTACACATAGTTACCTTGAGGTCCAATAATAAGCCCTAGGAGGTACATTAGTGTAGATTGTACTTTGAGGGACAGAAATGGAATCCTACTCTACCCCTATTTCTGACAGTGTGGATATACTTCCAAAATGAATCGAATCATGCGCTTACACGCATATCCCAGAGGATTACTGATACCTATGAATGTAGTTTGTGATATGGAGTCATCTTATTTCTATATTGGCTATGCTTTGTCACTACTGAACTTTATTACCATTTATTGGATTTTAGGATGGCAAATACTGTATCTCTCAGTGTTTAGCAAAAGTGGAAGTAAATTCTTGGGTCTGCTCTGTGACTCGCATCCACTCCAAAATTCTTCTTTGCTCCATACTACATCCTTCCACCAAGTTTCATGGAATTTAGGGTGGTAGGTTTTGTGCAGTGCTGCTTACAGTCATACAGAAAAACAAACAAACCACACTGAAAACATAACTTCCTTGGCAGCAGTAAATGTATGGATTCCACTGATACACAATATATAGTGTCTCGCAAAAGTATTCATCTCCCTTGGTGTTTGTCCTGTTTTGTCACATTACAAGCTGGAATTAAAGTGGATTGGGGGGTTAGCACCATTTGGTTTACACAACATGCCTACAACTTTAAAGGTGCAATTTTTTTTCTATTGTGAGACAAACAATAATTAAAATGGAAAAAAAAACAAAAAACAAAATAGAAATCTAGAGTGTGCATAGGTATTCACCTCCTTTCACATGAAACCCCTAAATAGCTGATCCAACCAATTCACAAGTCACATAATTAGTTGATGTTAGGGGTGGTGGAGGTGTGGTGAAATAGGATCCAAAAGCAGAACACAACTCAGACAGTAATCCAATAAATGAGGTGATTTTAATCCAGGGAAAAAGTAGCAAAAATAGTCCATGTAAAAAAGGAGAAAAAAATTGACAAAACAAATGAGGCAGACAAGGACAAGAAAAATAAAAACTAGTGCAAAAAACCATGCACAAGAAAAAAAAAAAACCGCTAGTGCAAAAAGCCATAAATGAGAAAAAGCTAGTGCAAAAAACCATGAACAAGGGAAAAACACTGGAGAGAAAAAACCATGAAAAAGCATTAAGGCACAGAAACGGGTAGGGAAAACAAATGAGACGTTCTGGCAAAAACAAAGTCTGAGAACGGCTTATTTATACACAGCAGTGAAAATCAGGAAGTGAATACGGGTGAGAGGGAATTCCTGTCCTGGATCCAGATCGGTGCTGGCATGGGAGATCCATAATCTCCCGAGTGAATGTCCCGGGCGGAGCATGACAATGCCCTATTGTTTTTGGTATGTTCTCATGTGTGAGGGTCCTTTATCGCCACTAGCGGCTATATTTATTATTATTATTTTATTTCTCTTTGGAAAAACTCATTTTTGAGGCACTTGCAATGGTTGAAAACTTATGAATTTTGGCACACTGATCAAATGTGCATAAAATCACAAAGTTACACTGAGTTAGGGACTGGGTGTGGTCCCAGTAGTTTATAACTCCTCCGAGGCGGTTAGTTGGATTCATGCCATATTTGGTATATATCATGTCAACATGTTGCTGATCTTAAATTGCGAACAGATTTGCAATATCTTGCAAGATGCTGCAATGTCAAACCAATAAATTTCTACGTTACACCACGCAAACAGGAAGTGTGTCATAAATTCACCATGCATTGCATGAAATGGCTCAAACTTCACAGGTTATACAATATCATGGTTATGAAGAAATCCACATGCCCAAAGACACTCTCAGTATAGCGCCACCATTTGGACATGAACAGTAATGACTCCATTGCCAAAACACGTGTTACATTTGACACGTGTAACAAAACTCAGAAAATTTCATGCACCCTTGAAAATAGGGCAAAAGTTTATTATTCTTAGGTTATTTGTCTTGGGTGAGGCTAGAAGACATTACAGTGCCCCTGAACATTTTGGATTCAAATTTATAACTTTGGATGTCACAACATTCATCCAATGTTCATGAGTTTTAAAGGGAACATTGTCTTCACTAAGACAAGCATATTTCCCATTGGTTTGCATTAGCTCCACCCAACACGAAGTCAGCCATTTTGGAATTTGTGATGTTTTAACCTATATTTGACATACTCTTTTGTACTTCTCCTAGGCAGGTTATTGGTTTTCCTTAAAAGTTGGTAGGAATAAACTTCAGACACACATGATGATAAATTGCAAAGGAATAGTGGATATCTCAAATAAGGATGTAATGGCGGCCAATGTTTGATGGAATACTGTATGGGATTTTGAAAAATTTCCACACTGTTCTGAGGGGTTTACGATGGCTAAAAACACATGGAACCTACCTCTGACATTTGTTGTGGAATATCTTTTGAGGCAATATTGTAAATTAGTGTAGGTTGGCCTCATCAGCTACATAGTGCCCCTATTTCAAAACTTTTTGCTTTGGTTGCCACACATCTTGTTCAATGTTCATGATTTTTGGAGGGCACATTGTCCTCACTAAGGCAAACATATTTCTCTTTGGTTTGCATTAGCTCCGCCTAACAGGAAGTCAGCCATTTTGGAATCTGTGATGTTTTAACCTATTTTTTACACTCTTTTGCACTTCTCCTTCGCAGTTCATTGGTTTTCCTTGAAAGTTGGTACATACAAACTTCAGACATATGGAATGATAAATTGTGAAGGAATAGTGGATAGCTCAAAAACAAGTTGGCAGACAGAGAAAAAAGAAGAAGAAGAAGATGCCAAAAACAATAGGCCTCGAGTGTGAGGGCCCTTTCTTGCCGCTAATAGCTATATTTTTTTTGGTATTTTTTTAAAGTTTTGCATTTATTATAATTTAATATTATTATTGCATTTATTGATTTTTCTCACTTTTCAATATTATGTGCTATTTAGTGTTTATTCCTGACATATAAACACATTTTAAATAAATAAATAATTTTTTTAAAATAAATAAATGTTTTTTAAATACATAAAAAGTTTAAATCAATAATACATTAAAATGTGGACATTTGATGTAATATTTCAACTGTAATGAAATGTAAAATGAAAGGGTGTTTTTCTGGAAAATCTGCACAAGAATCCATTTTATTTAACAAACCTTTTAAGATGAAGATACATGATGTAAGATGCATTTAGCTTAAAATCAAATGATATATGCATATGACCATAGTGCATATTTTACTGGGTAAGATTTAAGACTCTGTTATTTTTCACTCTCCCACAATGCTTTGTACAGCTGGAAACACTCTGAGGTCAGCAGAAAGCAGGTTTTATAGTCTAATCAGATCAGAGTGCCTGAGATGAAATGTGCACAAAGAATGAGAGGATCTTTCTTCTTATGATCATAAATGCAAATGGTGAATCAATTATGCTACAAGTGCATAGCAAGTCATAACTCCTGAGCCATTATTAATATGGGATAGAAACACAGTGAGCATATTCTCTGTGTCTTAGGATGCAATACATTAATGAATTAGAATTATTAAAATGGAGCAATATTATATGGCTGGAGTGGCAGTTAATTACTGATATAAATGTGAAATGACTTCCACCTATTGGGGAATTGATGTAGTAATATCCAGCAATACTTATCACTAATTGCATATACATATTTGTGGGCAATTGTGATGTATTACTGTGAGAAAAACATTGATGAGCTTAGCATACGGAGATACAACTGACATTATCATGTAGTGCTTACATTTGCATTTGCATCATCTAAAATTATTTGAGCTATTGAACATTTAATTAAATCAAATGATTTTATTAGTAAGAATATGAGGAATTCACATTGTTATTACCAGACTTCTTAAAACAACCTAGGAATTTTATTTTCACTGATTTTAAGGTTTCTTATTTTAAATAGTATACCATGTAGCCTATTTGCACTGCTGTCCTATGCTTAGAAATATGCACATACTCATTCATTTTCTATGCTGCTTATTGCAGGTTCCAGGTGAGCTGGAGCCAATCCCAGTTGACAGTGGGTGAGAGGCAGGATACACCCTGAACAGATCATGGGGCTAACACAGAGAGACAGACAACCATTCCCACTCACATTCACACCTATAGGCATTTTAGAGTAGCCAGTTAACCTAATCCACGTCTTTGGACTGTGGGAGGAGAACGCCAAACTTTACACACAAAACTACCCTGGTTGACCAGCAGGATTGAACCCGGAACCTGCTTGCTGTGAGGTGACAGTGCTAACCATTGTGTTGCCTAGATACATACTTTTGATGTAATTATAATCAGTTATATTGCTGTACCATAACACTTACAGTACATCACTCTTACCATGATCATACTGGTATACTGTCATGCTATTAGCTGAGCTTAACAATGTGCCATACTGATTCAAAATGAAAGATTTCTGAACATTTTGTTAGCATCAGATCATCATGTAGCATATACCATGTACTGTACTGGTTTCAGAATAAAATGATTTAAATTCATTCAAAGAAAAATGCAGAACAAATGGCCACAGACAAGAAGGAACTTTAATTAAAGATTGTGAAAGTTGAAAATTTATCTTACAGTTCAAAGTTAATTAGAAAATGATCATTTTTACAGTAGCTTTAATTTTATATCATTTCCCTCCCCAGCAATATATAACCACACACATGTAGTGTCCAGTTTTATAACAAGTTGTGGGAACAAACTTCAAATAATATGAAATTGGGTTTCTGTGCCAATTGATAAAGTGTCTTCCTCCATGATGAATAATAAATGCTATGCCTTGGAAAATGTTTAATAGAATAAATAAATAAATAGAAATATCTATGGCGAGTTTACTACAAAGAAGCCGATTCAGAAGATCACGTGATTCTGAGAGTATTGTGTGGGGAAGAAATGGCAGTTCAGGAATTTTACAAATACATCAGTAATAGATCAGATTTCTATGGGATTTTGTGCTGTTTTTAACACCCTTACAAGCAAACCCTTGCCAAGTCACTTTTTACTTTTTGACAACCTACCCAGCAAAATCAACAGCAACAAAATGGAGATGAGCATCTGCATTGTTAAGGCATTTTAACTGCTGGTGGATGTGAGAAAACTTTGAACATGGATATGAATAATTAAAAAGAAAATGATATTGTACGCAATGTGCATAAAACAACATCTCAGAAATGTGAAGCCAAGCAAAATAAAGTATATATATATATATATATATTTTTTTTTTTATATAGGCAATACACTGAGTGAATAAGGTCCAAGAATCTAATATTTCACAAATTTTGCCACATGATACAAAAATCTAACATAAAAGGTAAGACAAAATTTCTTTAACTTACAAATGGTATAAAAATAAACCCCTGGCCTTATGTGGATGGGACTAACAATATGGGTGTTAACCTAAACATGAAACCGATGTAGGACACAAAATCACAATGTATCAACAAAAATGTGGACAACTAAAACACACACACACACACACAAATCACGTCATAGCATAACAAACATGAATAAAGATCAATGAATAAAAGCAATGTATAAAATCTAAGTGATACATACATTATACTAGATGGGTATTTTACATAATCCATTCTGATAAAATCTTGATGTTCCACAAGATCAGATGTATAAGTGAAAGTAGTTGTATAAAGCTGCCTTCTTTGTGATGTACAAATATATTTCAAACAATAACTTTGGCAAAGTAAAAGAGAAAATCTAGCAAAACAAATTTGCATACTTATTAATTTGTACAAAGACATGTTTAAAAATAACAACAAAAATATAGCAATAATTAATTATGATATCCTATGATTGGTAAGAGGGGCCTGTAACTTTCACAGTGTTCAAGCTGCTCGTATATTAATTCCCGATAATTCATCCCTCCCCTCTGATGTATTATTAGGACAATCAGGTAAACTGTGTTGATTAGAAACAGCATAGGTCCAACATTAACCCATTAAAATCAGCTAATCAACTAACCTTTCCTGTCACATTCTCGCATTCAAATCTTCATTTCTACACTCAGGGTATAATGGACTCTACAACTGAAAAACCAAATATAGTCACAGTTACTTCACAAAAAAAAATTAAATAAAATAAAAAATAAAGAAAAAAATTCTGAGGAACATTCAAGGAATATTTAAATCTGAAATGACAAAACCACAAAATCACATTCCTTCATAAACATTTTGTAAATGGTGGCAACAAACAATTCAAATGTTTTGAGGGTATGTATCACTCTGAGCTTTGTATATTGGCTTTAGGTATTATAAACTGTTTTATTGGTGTTTTTTTGTATCCTATAAAGTTGATTTTGTGCAGTTAGCAATCATGTATTTTTCTTGAACAATTTTTTTTTTCTTGTATGATCATGTATTAAAGAAAGAGCTCATGGCAGTTAAAATAAAGATAGTGTGCAAAGCATAGTGGAGGTTCTAGCTTGGCAACTGATTTTTTTTTGACAATAGCATATTGCATGTTAGGTTTGATCCTTGATGCATAGTCAGTCAGTCACTGATGTTTGATGCTGATTTGAGATTTCTGGGGAATTTAAAGCTTTAAATGGGAAGCTCACATTGTTTTTACATTTTTGTATGAATCTCTCTATGACAAAGTGAGATTGTGATAACTTTGATTAAGAATGTATGCTATATTAGAGAACTTTGGAGAACTGTGGCAAAGACTCCATGCTGGATTGAAAAAGCAATCACCACATTGAAAAACAAACAAACAAAAACATGAAATATAATCAGTACACATAAACAGTATTGCTTCTCACTAGTGATGTTCCACATTGAAAAGCAAAACCTTGATCTCTTTCATGAAAAACAATCAGCAGGGAAAATATTTTACAAGAATGAAATGCTGAAGTTGTGAAGTGAGCATACTGTATTGTACCTTCATCAGTATGTAGGATCTGTGCCACACTGAAAGGCAATCGGTATCCAGTCACAGATATCAAGCTTTTCAAAAGAACTCATAAAACATGATAAGATTCATTATTAAATATACTCACAGCTCAGAGGAGTATAGTTATTTTATTATCACTAACAAAGTAAGCAAGGATTTATTTGACACAATTTCAAAGTAAGTGAGGAATAGGATGACATTTATCAGTGAAATTGTTCAGTGCTGTACATTGTCCACATGTCACTAATGAAAAGAATACTGTCTGTGTTGCATTTCACTATGAAATAACAATAATTAAAAAAAAAAAAAGATGCATCAATGCCTTGTGCTCCATGTTCCTGGGATAGACTCTAGAAACACAGTGACCCTGATCAGGATAAAGTACTTATTGAAGCTGAATGAATAAATGTAACGTGATCAGCTGCAAATATATATTCGGTGGGTGGCAGGACACACATGTGCATATGTTACATGCGCAACACAAAAATAATATACCAATTCTTTGTTGGCACATAACATCATAGCTAATTATGCATGAGGCTTTGAACCGGAAGTGGGCCATGTTAGAGGATATACACAAACTCACGCGGCGCACATTTACTATAGAAGATATGCTTGAGAGGCTGTTATGCTCAAGAATTCCTTTTGTTTCTTTGCTATGCCTACTCTTTGTGCTGTAATTGGATGTGGGCACAATTCTATTTGACACAAGGGGACTTATAAGTTCTTTAGAATTCCAGCAATTATAAATAATCAAGGAGAAAAAACAAGAACGTCCACGGAGTATAGATGTCAATGGTTGTCCAACATAAACCGGGCTGATCTAAGCAAAAAACACGAGTCTACAGTGAACATTTTATTAATGGTAAGTGCTATGAACTAGTTATTAATGAAAGATCGCAATATACCGTATAAAAAATATTGGCTCGTTTAATAGCCTGGTACTGCAGACACTTACCGCTGTCAAACATGATAAAGCCATGATCATTGATTGTGTGATCCAATAATCAAAGGCTTCTATGTTTACTTCATTTTAAAGAGCTGTATGTAATTTTTGATGACGCTGCTTTTACCGTATTTTGCTTTTTCTTTGCACCAGCTGATTGCTACAATTTTATGGACCCAGACTGGGCTCCAACACAAAATATGGGCCACAACAAAATCAAAGATGGTAGCTCGAAATGCTAGGCTTACAGAGTGCAGAAAGAAACAAAATTATTGAAGAATCTTCCCAAATGATCACAGAGTCAATCGAACAGAACAAGATTTATGTCAGTCCACTACCTCAAATACTGCAGTCTCCTCGCCCAGTGAGTGCTCTTTTATAACTAAATATGTTATATAGTGTGTTAGAAAAATATCTTTTGAAGCAGTCAAAATGGTTGTTTTTAAAATAGATTTGAGAAATGACTACAAACTTCTAAATGTAACTCCTCTTTACCTTCCAGTCTGTACTCTTACCACTGTATATCTTACCACGGTGTCAAGCCAAGCCAAAGTCCTTCCCACGCCAAGTGGCGCATAGGGCGGCGCCGTATGTATGTATACATACATATGGTGTATATGCATGTACAGTGGGGCAAAAAAGTATTTAGTTAGTCACCAATTGTGCAAGTTCTCCCACTTAAAAAGATGAGAGAGGCCTGTAATTTTCATCATAGGTATACCTCAACT
>JAODLJ010091346.1:0-13585 GCA_027576115.1 Cathorops melanopus | reverse complement strand
TGGAAAGTGGATTGGTCATCGTGGGCCAGTTGAATGGCTCCCAAGGTCTCCCGATCTGACCCCCTTAGACTTGTATCTTGCTCAAGGACATTTCAGCCCAACCCCAGGCCATGGCTGCGTCATGTTAACCTAACCACATGTCTTTGGACTGTAGGGGAAACCAGAGCACCCCCACAGAGAGAACATGCAAACTCCACACAGAAAGACCCCCGTTGGCCGCTGGGCTCGAACATACATATGTCCATTTTACAGTTATTTCAGTCAGCCACTGTCTTATCTTCAGCACATCCTCAATAGGGATCTTTATGTCTCATGACCAAGCAAAAACCGACACACTTAAATCATTATTAGTGATCTGGAGCGGCTCCACAGCCAGCAGCATTATCTTTATCTATAAAAAGAGAGTGCCTGAGTGAAAAGGACAGTGGAGAACATGTTTTCTGACACTGTGAAGCACCAACAGCTTTAAGAGCTCTTTACCAATTATGCTAATGTCCTCAAACCATCTATTCTACACATTTTAACCCCTCTAGCCTTCAACTGAGAAATGACACAAATCAGCATTTTAGTCACAGAGACAACTATTATAAATGACATTTAAGCCGAGTAAATGAATTAAAGATTAGATTAGACCTCAGGTTACACATTACAAAGATAGCAGTTGAATAAATGTAAATGAGCTATAAACGACACCCACTATCACTAAAATGAGCTGTGTGCACCAGACCAAAGCTCATTCATGAGAGCAGTGACACAGTTACTCGGAAGTCATATTTCTCTCACTGTTACAGTAATACTAAAAAAGACAGGCAAAGCATTTGCATATGCGTATGTATACGCATATTTACGTATACAGTAAATATACAAGATATTAAATTATCTCCATATTGTTCATGAATTAGGTAAATAATGAGGATATAAGGGTAGTGCACATATTATCACAAACATTATACGGTGCTTCATAAATCTAAGAAAACCTGAGATAGAAAGGGAAGGTATGGACAAATCATTCACTGGACTGTGAAACGGCTTTCCCTGAGACTCTGCATATAGAGAGTCTCAAGATATAATGCCTGATGGACTCAAGCGAGCAGAAGGCACTCATTTTCTCCTGATATAACTAAAATTGAAATGAAATATAGAGAAATACCTCCCAATAGTTACTCCCAGGCAGCACGGTGGTGTAGTGGTTAGCACTGTCGCCTCACGGCAAGAAGGTCCTGGGTTCGAGCCCAGCAGCTGTTGAGGGCCTTTCTGTGTGGAGCTTGCATGTTCTCCCCATGTCTGCATGGGTGCTCTGGTTTCCCCCACAGTCCAAAGACGTGCAGGTTAGATTAATTGGTGGCTCTAAATTGACCGTGAGTGTGAATGGTTGTTTGCATCTCTGTGTCAGCCCTGTGATGACCTGGCGACTTGTCCAGGGTGTACCCCACCTCTCGCCCATAGTCAGCTGGGATAGGCTGCAGCTTGCCTGCGACCCTGTAGAACAGGATAAAGCAGCTAGAGATAATGAGATATATATATCTCCTAAGTAGGCAGTGAGCTAAACTCTCATACAGTCTCGATTGGGACGTTATTCTTTTTCTCAGACAATGAGACAGTGCTTGAGACAAGATCTTAGCCCGTACTGAGACCATATAGAGAGTTGAACTAGAATAGAAAACAAAGGAGCAATACAATTAGCTAAGTTTCCAGCTCCTATTAACATTATGATGTGTAAACATACTTCAAAATCACATTAGAGGTCCAGGTTGCTGTTATTACATTATCATTACAGCAGGTAAGTCCTTAGCATAGCAAAATAATAACACAGACTAGCATCACACATTAACTCAGTATTTCCTGTTTTTAACAATATGCACTCAAAAATATTCAAGTATTTACATCAAACTAATAAAGACTGATGCATACAGATGATGGTTCTGCTGGAGTATCAAACATGAAATAAAGGATGATTAATGATTCTGATGAATCAGCAAAGTTCACCAGCCTACTATATTCAACAGTATTAACTTCCTAAACTTCCTTTACAGGTCAACTTCCTAACGCCCCACTTCCTTTTCAGCAAAGGTCCTACGTGTCAAAATAAGAGTCAGCACGAAACTGAAAGAAAACATGAAATAAATGTGTAAAATCAAACTTAAAATGCCTGAAGGGCAGAACACTCCCCGTCTGACCTTAAAGGTCACTATGAACTTTCAATTGTCACTGAACCTTAATTACAGTCTCTAGGTAGAAGAAGAACTACTTCCGACACTGGTCTTTGGAACACCTTCACAGAGTCTTGATCAGATGTTTTGAGTTCCCCCTTCCTTACTCTGCCGTCTCTCCCAGGGAAGACAGCTGTGATCCTCACCATAGGCCAGGCATTGCATGCAGCCTGATTGTCCTTCAGGAGCACAATTTCCCCTTCTTTTAATTCTCGTTGGGTTTCTCTCCACTTCCATTGGGTTTGCAGAGTGGGGAGGTACTCCTGTCACCAGTGATGCCAGAATCTGTTGGCGAGTGCTTGCACTTGTTTCCATTGTCTGCTGAGGTGATCCTTTTCTGTGAAGTCTCCATATGGTGGGGTCACCCCACCTTTCTGGGTGAGTAGCATAGCAGGGGACAGTATGAAGGGTGACTCTGGGTCTATGGAGACTGGAACAAGGGGTCTGGCATTGATTATTGCAGCCACTTCCATTATGAGTGTACACAGGATGTCATGGGTGAGCTGAATGTTTTCCTGGAGCAGGATAGCACCCAGTATCCGTCTCAACAGGCCTATTAAGCGTTCCCATGAGCCCCCCCATATGGGATGCATGGGGAGGGTTGAACACCCATGAGCACCCTTGCTGACTCAGGAAGTGCTGGACTGCAGTGTCAGGTTGTTTTTGGCTCAGGCCCAGCTCCTTCGCAGCGGCTACAAAGTTTGTTCCACAGTCCAATCTTCTGTTTTGCAGGTTCCCTTATGGCAAAGAAGCGTCTCAATGCATTAATGCAACTGGATGTGTCCAAGGAGTCGATGATATCAACGTGCACAGCTCGGGAACTTGTACAAAAGAAGAGCATTGCCCATCTATTACTTTGGGCCTGTCCGCATCGGGTGCACCTGGAGACGACTGGCCATGGTCCAAACACGTCCACTCCTATATAGGTGAAGGGTGGGCATGTGTGCAAATGTTCTGGAGGCAGGTCAGCCATGAGTTTTTGTTCTGTTCTGTTCTGCGTCTGAGCTTTCTGCACACAACACATTTGTGCAAGACTGAAGATATGAGCCATTTTCCGCCTATGACCCAGAAGCCTGCTGCTCTCAGGGCCCCTTCGGTGAAGTGGTGGCCTTGCTGCTTTACATCTTCATGGTGCTGTCACACTAACAGCAAGGAAATATGACTGTTCTTGGGCTTCTTTTGGGCTTCTTTTCCAGAGTGCTCAAGTCAGCATGTTTTAGTCTGCCACCAATACAAATCAGCTTACCTTCAAGAACAGGTCTGAGCTTTTGAAGGGAACTGTCTTTAGTCACAGCCAGTCTGTTCTGAAGAGTTGTGAATTATTTGGAGCAGACATCTTCCTGAGCGGCTCTGATGATGATGTGTCTGGCCTGAGACAGCTCATCAGGGGTGTGTGGAAGACTGCAGTAGTGCCATCCTTTACAGTGACTGGACTTGTCATGTTTGTAGGCTCTGGCTATGTGAATGAGTAGTGCAACGGCCCTGGTGAGGGAGTGCATGGTTGAAAAGCGCTCAAAACATGTGGCAGTTAGGCCTCTGCTTTGAGTCTGAGTCAGGAAACTACTCACTTCAGGGCATACTTCCTTGTCTGTTTCTGGGTTTACAAGTTCTAATGTTGGCTTTATGTCTTCATCAGGTGGACTTGGTTTATACAAAAAGGCTGGTCCTGTGAACCATGTTGTCTGTGCCAGCTGGAACACAGGGACTGACCTAGATGCGTGGTCAGTTGGGTTGTCTTCTGTATTCACATAGTGCCACTGGTCAGGTGTTGTTGACTGACATATTCGACGAACTCGGTTACAAACGTAGACATAGAAGCACTTGGTCTGATTGTGAATATATCCTAGCACTACCTTGCTGTCACATTAGAACTTGGTGGCATCCAGCTTCACGTCCAGTTCATCTTGAATGAATTCAGCAACTTCTACGGCCAATACTGCGGCACACAGTTCCAGCCGAGGAATGGTGGGCTTGGACTGTGGTGCCAGTTTAGCCTTTCCTAAGATGAATCCTACTTAGATTTGTCCATCAGCTTGAATAGTCCTAAGGTATGTCGTGACTCCGATGGCCTTTGCGGATGCATCAGAGAATACGCATAGCTCTGTGTGTTCGGCCTTGGAGAGTGACGTGGCACTGTATGTGCGTGGGATGTGCAGCTTGCTTAAATCATACAGTGGCTCTTGCCATGATTCCCAGTGTTTCAGTTTTCATTCTTGAAGTGGTGCATCCCAGTCACACATCAATGCTAAGTTCTCTCAAGAGACTTTTGCCTTCAATGGTCACTGGTGCGACCATGCCTAATGGATCAAAGACACTGTTCACTGGAGACAGCACTCCTCTGTGAGGTGAAGACTTTCTTGTGCTGTGAGACTGCAAAAGTGAAGGTGTTGGTTGTTGTCTCCCACAGCAGTCCCAAGCTGCGTTGTACTGGTATGGCTTCACTGCTGAGGTCAAGGTCTTTCAAGACAGCTCTGTCATCTGGTGTAAATGCCTGTAGGATGGCTTCACTATTTGAAGTGAACTTGTGGAGTCTCAGGTTTGATTCACTGAGAGAGGCCTGCGTTCTCTGCAGGAGGCTGATGGCATCAGCATTGGTGGGCATGCTAATGAGCCCATTGTCAACATAAAACTGATGTTCAACAAACTGGACTGTGTCTGCTCCATGTTTGTGAGTGCCTTCGTGGATGGCTCTCCTAAGTCCATAGATGGCCACAGATGGGGACAGACTGTTACCGAAAACGTGGACATGCATCCGGTAGTTGATAATCTCTTTGGACATCATTGTCCCTGTGCCACAAAAACCTCAAGTAGTTCCTGTGATCTCTGCGTATGAGGAATCAGTGGAACATCTACTAAATGTCTGCCATTACTGCTACCTGTTCCTTGCGGAAGTGGATCAGCACCCCAGTGAGTGAATTATTGAAGTCTGGGTCGGTGAGAAGGACGTCATTTAGAGATGTGCCAGAATACTTCGCACTGGAGTCGAATACCATGTGGATGTTCAGAGGCTTTTGCGGGTGGTAGACTCCAAATGTTGGCAGGTACCAACACTCTTCATTTTCTTGCAGTGGCAGAGCCACTTCTGCATGTCCATTATCAAATATCTTCTTCATGAATTCCAGGAACTGGTTTCTCATCTCTAGTTTCCTATGTAGCATTTTCTGCAGAGAGGTGAAGCGAGTGAGCACTTGCTCATGGCTACTGGATAAATGCTGGTGAGGGGTTCTAAAGGGCAGAGGAGCGACCCAGTTATCTGAAGTGTCTCTGTATACTTCTCGGTCCATTATTTTCAGGAAGACTGTGTCCTCCATGGACGGGGCTGGTTTGTTGTCAGAATCTGTCTCACTAAAGACCTTCTGTCCGAGGGCCTCCAATGACGCTTTGCTGGATTTGGTTGTGCGCCCACCATGGGACACATTCTCAGTCAGCTTTATGGAGCCTTTCCAGGGTGTGAGAAGGGAGGGACAGCCACTCTCTAGCACACTAGTCTTGTATGTGCCTACAGCTGGTCTATGTTCATTCCCTAGACACACTTTGCCACAAGGACCCATCCTAAATCCAATTTTTGGGCAAAGGGGGCATTGTGAGGTCCATTCACTTGCTGTCTGACTTTATGGACCCTCACAATGTCTCTGCTGAGCAAGATGAGTATTTCAGCACTGGGGTCAAACTCTGGTATGTGTGGCAAAATTTTCCTCAGATGAGGATGGTGGAGGGCTGCATCAGGCATCAGTATTTCAGAGCGGTCAATGCCCATTTCATTACACTCAATTAGTGGCAGGAGCGATAGGCTGGTCTGCCCATCCAGGGATTCGACATGAAACTCTTCTGCTTTATGGCCTGACGTCTCTACCAGCCCAGCACAGGTCTTGAGTGAGTAGGGGAATGGCTGGCCTTTGATGTTGAAGAGTTCAAAGAATTCTGAATGAACCAGCAAACAGTTACTTTGGTCATCCAAAACCACATACATGTTGACTGCTTTCTCATGTTGACCTTGTGGATATACTCGAACTAGACAGATCTTTGAGCATGATCTTGCCATTTGCCCTCGGCCACACACCTGGGTGCAGTGTGAGGTGATGGCTGTGCTATCGACAGCCTGCTCTTCTTCCTCCCTGCCATTGTCTGATGGTGATGGAGGCTTTTCGGCATTCTGAGGTAGTGGACCTGGATGCATTGCTGCATGATGTCGGTCACTATCGCACTCTGTGCACTTTACTGTTGACTTACAGTCCTTTGCAAGATGACTGGCAGACATGCAGCACTTGAAACACATTCCATTGTCTTTGAGAATGCTTTTCCTTTCTTCAAGACCTTTCGCTCTAAATGTCCTGTATTTTCTCAGTGCATGTGGTTTGTTGTGAATAGGACAGTTTTTCTCTGGCCCATCAGCTTTTTTCTCAGGTTAGTTCACAGGTGGGTCTTTTCCTGCAGAGATGTCTGTCTTGTGAATGGTTATCTTGCTTCCATAATTTCATAGGGTTGCTTTGTATGATTTTATTCTGTTGCTGCTGGCATGAGAGAATAAAGCTGGGGTCATTCCCTCTCCGTGCTTCATGACAGATGAAATCGGCAAAGTAGTCGAATGGAGGGAAGTAGCCATTGTTTTCTTCTTTAAATCTTGAGCCAACTGTGAGCCATTTCTCTTGAAGCCCATGTGGAAGTTTCTCTACAATGGGCCCAATGCCCCTGGCGGTATCCAGGTATGTCAGTCCGGTGAGGTAGCCTTCTTCTCTGGCACCCTGGAGCTCCATAAGAAGTTCACCTAGGTCCCTCAGCTTCCCATAGTCTTTGGGTGATATTTTCAGAAAATCATCAATTCTTTTTAAGAGAGACTTCTCCATTACTTCAGGTGTGGCATAACACTCTTGGAGGCAGTCCCAAGCCTTTTCTAATGCTATGTTTGGGTTTCCTACATTCACAGAGCAAATTCTCTTGATGTGCTTCACAGACTCTGGCCCCAGCCACTTAATTAGCAGATCTAACATCTCTGTGCACGTAAGTCCTAAGCCTGAAATGGCATTGTTGAATGATGACTGCCACACCAGATAATTTTCAGGTTTATCATCAAACTGGTCTGTCCTGGGTATGCTGTTAAACTGCATCCCCCAGCTATGGGTCAAATAGTGAAGCCATTGTTGCAGGTGGTAGATCCTCTCATCAGGCATCTGGAACATCTTTTCCAGTCGTGGCTGCTGAGGGATCTAAATCTCTTGACCAGCACTGCAGTCAACCACGGCAGCAGGTGGTTGCTATCCTGATTGGGCACCTGGGACATCCTTTGCAGAAGTGGCCATCAGGAAACTCATCAGCTTGAGCTGATACTGTGGGGCAGCTGCCAACTGACCAAGCTGTCGGGATTTTCTCCTGCCGTTTGACTCATCAGCTGACAGCCCAGAGGGTGGGTAGTGTACCCGCACAATGCACCTCCCACCTTAAAACTCTTGTGCAGACTTAACTGGCAACCCTTCAAGACACAAAGCAATGAGCCCCCTTATGGTACCAGCAGGTGTGAGAGCTGGCAGCTGGTAGTAAGGACTTGCATTTGTGTGAACCAGGAGTGATGATCATGGATGCACTGAGGGTGACAGTGGTCCAAGGTCCTTCCTGGGTGACCAGGTGGCCCTTTTCAGGGATGCCCCACCTGCCTCAATCTGAGGACACCTCAAGAAAATGCGAGGTAAACAAGGCTCACCCACCCTCTTACCTGGCTGGTTTCCCATGGCCAGTGGGTCTCCAACCAATTGGGTGCAACCTCAAACCTACTCTACATTTTGCCCGTTGGAATGTATGAACCTTGCTTGACAACAACCCAAAATGCGCTCAATGAAAATCAGCTCTACTTAGCAAAGAACTTGAGACATACAGCATCGATCTTGCAGCATTCTCAGAGATGAGGCTATCAGACAGTGGTGAGAGAAGGGAGCAGACACATACATTCTTCTGGTCAGGCACCCCATATGGATCACCTTGACAAAGCACATCAGGTGTTGGATTTGCCATATCCAACCGACTGCTCCCAAAGCTCTCAGAAATGCCAAAACCAGTCTCTGACAGGATCATGACTCTCCGCTTTGCAGTCAGCTCAACTACACGTGCAACAGCTTTGAGTGTGTATGCTCCAACCCTCTGCAGTGAAAAGACTGACATTGAAGCTTTTTACACCCAGTTGAAAGCAACCCTCAGTTGTGTACCATGCAATGACATCATAATTGTCCGGGGACTTCAACACACAAGATGGCAGTGATTACAACACCTGGCCAAATGTTCTCGGAAAGTTTGGAAGAGGGTCCTACAACAGCAATGGAGAACTGCTCCTACAACTTTGCTCAGAATTTGAACTTGCTATCTCAAACACCTTCTTCAGGACCTCAGACCATCATTTCTTCTTGTGGAAGCATCCCAGATCAGCCCACCGACACCTGCTTGATTGCATCTTAATCAGCCAGAAGCATCTGAAGGATGTTTGTATCATGCGTGCCATGAGAGGAGCTGAGTGCGATACAGAGCACATTATGATTAGAAGCAGGATGAAGCTATCAGTACACCGCACTTTTAGGAGGCCAGCCAGCAAACTGCTGAAGAAGTTGGATGTGCAGAAAATGGATGATGCTGACATTAGACAACAACTCGCCCAAGCTTTCCAAGCCCACTTCACCCAGGCGCCAGATACCTCTGCTGAAGAAAAGTGGGAGAAGTTCAAGACCTGCCTAATGACGCAGGCTGTAGAGGCACTCGGCCACTCCAAACGCAAAAGTCAAGATTGGTTCGAGGATGGAGCTGGAACCATATCAGACCTTATACAGGAGAAGAGAAGAGCCTTACAAGCGAAGCTTGCAAACCCCAACTGCTCAAGAGCCCAGCAGGAGTTCACCAGAGCCAAAGCGACACTGCAGCAAGAACTTTGTCGGATGGGAGACAAGTGGTGGAACGATTTGGCAGACAAGATACAAGGGAAGGCTGACGCCGGTGACGCACGAGGGTACTTCCAAGCACTTAAAACAGTGTATGGCTCACAAGGTGCTCAGTCCTGCCCCCTACTCGCTACCGATGGCTCCACAATCCTGACTGAGCGCTCAGAGATCCTAAAGAGATGGAGAGAGCACTTCAATCAGTTGCTCAACCAAAGCTCCAACACGAACCCAGCGGTCATAAACAGTATCCAGCAATGCCCAGTCCTGATAAGCGCAGACAACAACCTTACCCTGGAGGAAGCGAGGAGAGCTGTGAAGACCCTTGCTCTGCGTAAAGCTCCTGGTATGGATAGCATCCCAGCAGAGATGTACAAGAAAGGAGGAGACTGCATTGTTGAAGCGCTATTTGATGTCCTGTCAACAATCTGGTGTGAGAGAAAAGTCCCTCAGGATTTCAAAGATGCCTCAATCATTCCTATCTTTAAGAAGGGCAGCAAGTAGGAATGTGGAAACTACAGAGGCATTTCGCTCCTCGCTATCACAGGAAAGGTCCTTGGCAAGATTATTCTCTCTCGCATCAAGCCCATCTTGGACGCAGTCCTCCCAGAGTCTCAAAGCGGCTTCAGGAGTGCAAGGTCGACCATTGACATGATTTTCACCTTGAAACAGCTCCAGGATAAGGCAAGAGAACAGCATACACTTCTATATATAGTGTTCATAGACTTTACTAAAGCCTTCGACACTGTGAACCGGGAGTGTCTCTGGCTGCTCTTACAGCGATATGGCTGCCCTCCAGGCATCACTAGCCTCATCACTTAGCTTCACACTGGTATGAAAGCGCAAGTGTCAACAGACGGAATTACCTCAGAGCAGTTTGAAGTGAATCAAGGAGTTAAACAGGGCTGCGTGCTTGCACCAACCCTCTTCTCACTCTACCTGTCTGCTGTCCTCGAGCTCTGTCCCACCAACAACAACAATGGTGTCTCCTTCTGCACTCGCTCAGATGCCAAGCTCTTCAATGCCCGATGACTCAAGGCCAAGACAAAGACCCGAAGAGTGTGCGTGAGGGAGATGCTTTACGCTGATGACTCAGCCATGGTGTCCCACTCAGCACAGAATCTCCATACCATGTTGAACTCCTTCTGCACTGCTGCTTCAAGCCTTGGACTGACCATCAATGTGAAGAAGACGGAAGTGATGTTCTAGCCGCCACCAGACATCCTGCTCAATAGCGAACGTCTGAACTGTGTTGAACATTTCACTTACCTAGGGAGCACAGTCTCACGTGACACCAGCCTTACAAAGGAGGTAGAGAAGAGAATCAGTGCTGCCTCTGCTGCCTTTGGGAAACTGCAAACCAGAGTGTGGAAACGTCCTGGTATCAGACTTGGCACCAAGTGCAAAGTCTACAGAGCAGTTGTCCTCTCGTGCCTTCTCTACTCTTCTAAATCTTACACATTGTACCGCCGTCATATACACAGACTCCAGAAGATGCAGATGTCCCACCTCAGGCAGTTTCTCAAGATCAAGTGGAGTGACAGGGTCAGCAACATGGAAGTCAGGATTATAGCAGGAATCCCGAGTGTTGAAGCCTTGTTGACACAGAGCCAGCTGCGATGGACAGGCCACCTGGTGAGGATGGAGGACAGCAGGCTTCCTAAAGCAGTGTTCTATGGGGAACTGTCGGAGGGAAAGAGAACTGTTGGATGACCCAAACTGCATTACAAGGACTGCCTCAAGAGATATCTCGCTGCCTGCAGCATTAACATCAACTCATGGGAAGAAATGGCACGTGATCACAAGACCTGGCACCACCTCACCAAGAATTCTGTGAAAGTTGTTGAAGATTACCTCCAAGCTGAAACTCAGCAGCGCAGCCTGAGAAGAACTAGCCAAGCCAGCGCAAGCGACGCTCCTCCCAACACTGGCAATCAACATCGATGCCAGCACTGTGGCCAAACATGCCTACACCATATCGGACTATTCTCCCATCAACGAAGATGCTGGTTACGTCATACTCTGCATGAGTGACAGCCTGATGATGATGATTATTGCTCTGGCCACAATTTTCTCAACTATTGTTGTGGCCACAATTTCTTCCTCTTCATCACTGCCTGACTTTCTTAGCCAGTTTTTCAATACTGATGGCAGAAAAAAAATTGCACACTCATTGTGTTTCAATCTGCCATTCAGAGCGCAGTCAGAAATCTATAATAATAAAGCTCCAGCTGTGTGCAGCCACCTTTAGCCACCTAAACATCTAGAAATTACCAAACTCATTCCCCTAAAACAAGCAGTGATTAAAAATATCTTTTTTAAAGACCAAACACACATAGTTTCATTTCATGACTTGGTATCAATAATAATGTGCAAAAATTCTAAAGATTCATCAGCTAATGAAGGAATAGAGTGAATTCCACCTCAATATGGTATTGAATAGAGATGTGTTTATTATTTAACTTATAAATTAATTAAGCAACACATAATCTCTCTCTCTCTCACACACACAATATGACAGGACTCAATGAACAACAAGCAACCAGCTGCCATTTTTAAAAATTTATTTAAACTTTTTATTTAAGCCAGGTGAAGAAAAATACTTTTTTTGGTTCTGTATAATAAAATATGTTAACTTTGTTTTTTTAATGAAGAGAAAAAAAAAACCAATATGGAATAAAAACAGAGGCTTTTTCCTCTCTCTCTCTCTCTCTCTCCCCTTGTGTATAAAAACTGGGGAAGATTTTTTTATGTTGCAGAAGCAGAAATGAGACAGAACAGGAAGTGGATTTGGAAGGCGGGGTATAAACGGGTATACAAAATCTGACCAAGCGTTGCAGAGCCATGCTGAGACATGCCCACTTGCTGATCAGAGATCACAACACTACAAGTGCACCACTTAGGGTCGAAAACAAGGGCTCTATGTAGTGCACTATATGCTCAGTGAGAGTTCAGCTATTCACCTGTTGTCATATTCAGCTATCTGTAAAAGTGCCCTATATAGGGTATGAAATAATGTCTACACACTAGGTAGTGCACTATAGACCCAGTAGGGATTCAGTTCTCTTCATGGATGACTTGGTAGTGTACTACATGTCCTGCTCCCTGTATAAGTGTCCTACTTAACTCCCAGTTTGACATGTAGTGCATTAAATGACACCGAGTGAATCATTAAATACTCTGCTGTGTTGCTCCCTGTATAAGTGTGCTACATAGGGTATGAATACTTGACACTATGTAGTGCACTACAGTCCAGTAACATACTTATCTCTCTGCTCTTAATGGAAAGGCTCCCAACTGCATTTATAGAACACTACTTAGTGTGTAGGTACAATTTATTCCTCAGAGTATGAATAATAAGTGTCTATATAGTGCACTCCATGTCCCTGACTGCTCCGTTTACTAGTGCACTATTTAGAGTGTGAATGAACAGCATGGACACTTGATCTCAGATCAGCACAGTGAGCTCAGCAGCTACAGAGCAGGAGTGTGTGTGTGTGTGTGTGTGTGTGTGTGTGTGTGTGTGTGTGTGTGTGTGAGGAACAGAAGGCAGGTTGACCCCAGGTGAGGAGGTCAGAGGTCGCTCTCTCCATACAGGGCAGTGGAGAAGGACATGTAGTCGAGGGCCCCGGGCACAGCATCACTCCCTCTGTAAGGCGCCATGCGTGAGATACAGTACTCAGCCTGATCAGGGGGCAACTCGCGTCTCAATTCCTCTGCCGTGATGTAGTTCTACACACACACATTCATTGAAATAGAAAGTTCAAATTCCAACATCAAAGATCAATGTATGCTTTATATCACTGATTATTATGATTATTATTGTGGAATGTAGCGTAGTATAGTGCCATATTGTGCTGTGTAGTGTGGTGTCATGTAGTGTGGTATGGTGTAGTATTGTGTGGTATAGTCTGGTATAGTCTGGTGTTGTGTAGTATATTGTATTATAGTGCTGTGTAATATACATGCAATATGGTGTTGCGTCTTACAGTATTTGGAAGGTCTGGCAGAAAAAAGCCTTTTCTGTCAGTTAACCACAAACGTGAACACCTGAAGTTTGTGAAATGCTAGGACTTTGACTGGATCTGTGTTCTTTGGTCTGATGGAACAAAAATGGAGCTTTTTGGCAATAAACACTTGTGGTGGATTTGGAGTAAAAAGAAGGATGGCTAGAATAAAAAGAACCTGATCCCAGCTGTAAAACATGGTGGAGGTTCTGTGATGGTTTGGTGCTGTTTTTCCTCCAAAGGCCCTGGAAACCTTGTGAGGGTCTGTGGCATCATGGACTCCATGAAATACCAGGACATTTTAAATCAGAATCTGGCTCCTCTGACAGGAAGCTAAAACTGGGTCGGCATTGGATCTTCCAGCAGGACACTGATCCAATGTCCAAATCAACACAAACATGGTTCACTGAGCACAGAATCAAGCTTCTGCCCTGGCCATCTCAGTCCCCTGAGCTGA
>JAODLJ010090991.1:0-13860 GCA_027576115.1 Cathorops melanopus | reverse complement strand
CCCCAAAGAACAAAGTTGAGATTGGGGTAGGTGGATTACAGAGAGAAGCATACTGCTTGTTTAGGTCTGGTCGGATGTCTGTATTTCAAAACATTATTTCTCTATTTGGGCAACCCAATATTGATCTGTTTGTTAGTAGGTTGAATATATGAATAAGAACTTTTGTTTCTTGGAAACCAGA
Source organism: Cathorops melanopus (assembly GCA_027576115.1). Taxonomy (NCBI): domain Eukaryota; kingdom Metazoa; phylum Chordata; class Actinopteri; order Siluriformes; family Ariidae; genus Cathorops; species Cathorops melanopus. The sequence continues at coordinate 13,679 of JAODLJ010090991.1, read as the reverse complement.
CTCAGGAGCAAGTTATATGGGTGCTTTCTCCTTTGATTGGTTCAAATTTGCATTTTATGCATTTCCACCTTTCTGTTTGGTTGCTAGATGTCTCCAAAAACTGGTGCAAGACCAGGCTACTGGAATATTAGTCATTCCTCTGTGGACAACACAGCCTTTTTTCACTGCTGTGCTCAACTTGTTAGTAGACACCACGAATTCTGAGAGCCACAGAACAAAATATTGTGCACCCGACATTGAAGGGGCTGCACCCATTACATCAGAAGCTGGAGCTGCTGGTATGCAAATTGTCTGTGAATCCTTGTTGCACACAGGAATTTCAGCAGGCATTGTCGAAGTCATTATGTCTTCATGGAGGAACAGCACCCACAAACAGTATAAGGTATACATCAACTAGTGGTTGCATTTTTGTAGTTAAAGGTCATTTGATCCACTGCAGCCCACTGTAAATTCTTTGTTAATGTTTTTGCAAAGTTTGTATGAAAAGGGACTGGGGTATTCCACCCTGAATACTGCATGTTCTTCTGTATCCATTATTGCTATGAATTTAAGGGATATCAAGCTGCGGGATCACCCTTTGGTGTGTAGATACCTTAAAGGAGTTTTCAACCAAAGTAAGCCTGTAGCTAAGCATTATGTTATATGGCCAGTTGATAGATTACTGAACTCTCTCAGTATACTATGGTCCTTAGACAAGATTACCTTGAAGGAACTTTCTTTGAAACTAGTTATGTTGATAGCATTAACTACAGGGCAAAGATGTCAGACATTGACATTCATGGATATTTCAGAGGAGTATATGAAAAAGAATGCAGACTGTTATAGTTTTGCTTTAACAGATCATGTTAAACAGGACCATCCTGGCAAGGTGCTTGGGGTTGTTCGGCTTTATAAATATACAGAAAAGGAACTGTGTGTCTATGAGACTACTGCACACTACATTGAAATCACGAAAACACCCAGTAATTCTTTGAAACTGGTGGTATCTTACATTACATGACACAACAAAGTATCTGCAAATACCATTGGACATTGGATTAAAGCGGGACTGTCCCAGTCTGGGATTGATATGTATGTGTATACAGCCCATAGTACTAGAAGTGCATCAACTAGCAAAGCATTATTGTCAATGTCCATGGACATTTTACTTAAGATGGCTGGTTGGGCTGAAGAATCCACGTTCCGTAAGTTCTATAATAAGCTAGTAGCAATTACGGATCAATTGAGCAAAGTTGTACTTGAATAGACAGAAGTGTGTGAATAAATATTTGTTCTGTATTATATCTGATGTTGTGGTGGCATTTTGTGCTCACAGCTTTGAAATCTCATGTTAGCCCGGATGTACATAATCATTTGGTAGAATTGAAAATTAAATGAGACTTACCTGGTAAATTGAAGTTTGATGGTAATTCTGCCAAATCATTACTAGTACAGAAGAGTTAACATGCCCTTACCTCCATTTACCTTTACCCACCTTGATGATCATCTGGGTTTCTCAGAGTGACCACAAAATGGCTTTGAATATTGATTCGCGGTGGTACGTGCACATCTCATGTTAACCTTTCTGTACTACAAATGATTTGGCAGAATTACCGTCAAACTTCAACTTACTAGGTAAGTCTCGTTTAATTTTCAATTTTATGAACAACTTAGTTTTGGAGCTTAACCCTAACAGATTCCTGGCTGCTGTGTGCTGGCTATGCACAATGTATATGGCACAACGCGTCACCTGCTCCTGCTGGCTCCAGCACTGAAAGTGCCTAAGACAAGCTTGACACTTACTGTGCAGTGAGCTCTTTGGCTTCTGGCTTTTGTTTCCAGATCGTAGGAACTGCTCCACATACCAGACATCGCTCAAAACCTTCTATGTGAATTTGCCTCACAAATTTATAATTTTCAAAATGTTTGGAGCAGACATCAAACCATCCTGTCAGCTTGAACTTGCCTCTCTTTGTCCGTACAAATCGAACCCATTCATTCTGTAAGTGTCACGCTGACTTTGGGCTATAATTACACTTTATTTTATTTTATTTTATTATTTATTTATTTATTTATTTATTATTTTTATTTTTTAAATCAGCTGCACTTGAACAACACACCTCTTAGGAGACATGCTTTGGTTTTAATTTTGTTTTGGAATAAAAATAATCGTTAAAAACATGCTGCACTTTGCAAAGCAGAGGAAGCACCAAAAGTCGCAAATTTTCAAGTGTTGCGCATATGATGTCACTTCCTCTGAATTAACAATAACTTGCCAGGAACACATTCATGTAATGGCAGACTCAAGGAGCCAAACTTTACCGGCTAAATAGAACATGTTCCCGGTCTCGTATTAAAATAAAATTTAGACAGTTAACTATTTAATGTGTCTAGTTTAATAAAGTCTCATTTCCAGCGGTGATGTAATTTTCATAAGACTAGCATTTTAAGCATTTGGAAAATATTTCTCCTACCTCTTCGTCTTTCTACCATTTTCTCCTCTGCTAAAGAAACTCTTAAGCCTCTTAAAAGTCCTTCTCCCTGCTCCTAACAGTTCTTCACCTTCAGAGCTCTCTTAAGGACTAAGATGCTTTGTGAATAACTTGTTTTTTCTAGGATCTGCTCTTAACTTTAAGGGGAAATTCTTAGAAAACATCATAATTCTAAGAATGTTCTTAGAATTTCATCATTAATTAAGTTTAAGTCTAGTAATTCCAGATACATTTTTTCTGTGTAAAATTAGGTTAGGCTCAGCCGAGGCATAAGAGACAGTCCTTTAAAGAGTTACAGTGGAACATGAAAATGTGTTCTCACCTGAGTGCAGAGCTTCTTTGAAGACATATCCATGGGGTCTTCAAATTAATTGACGAAATCTAACTACTACGCTTGCCTTTTAATGAATCACCCTCAAAGGGCTTCGGTTTATTAAAAGTATAAATCTGATACATCTAATGTTTGAGTACAAATTAATATGAAATAAAAAGTAAATAAAAGAAATAAAACATGGCTACAATGAGCAATTCTATCAAAAGTAAACCCATGCTGTATTAAACACTATCTAAAAGAGCAAATAATTGTTTGCAAATAAACTGTCAGCAAAAGTCTTGTATATAATGAAAGCCTTATTACTGCGGATAATAAGAACCTATGTTCTAAGCATCCTAACTCACCAACTAATGGGGTTTACTGGGATTTTTTATAGTTAAACAGTCAAGCATGATTAAATCATAAAACCACAAAAGTTCCAGTAAGTGGAAGATATTTGAATAGTAAGTGAAATAAAATTGAACAATAACTTCTTCTTCTTCTTTTACTTTAATAAGCAATATCATATGCCGAGCAGGCTAGATTAAACTCGTTTTTCAACGCAATCTTTTGAGTTTATTTATTAATGCACAAACACCTTTCTTCAGCAGAATCTGCAGGTACAGTGAAGCTTACACCTCCCACGCAAGCCTCATCATGACTCACAAAGTTCATTGCTTGAAGTCAAGAGTTCAGGCCCTCAGTCTCCCTAGTTAATCTGAGGAGTCGTTGACGATGGGGTAGTATCTCCAGTCGTCTCCTTATTTCCACCAGCTTCCACTGGTTTTCTTAACAAATCTGTCTGAGAGTTCTTTCCCTCCTGTTCCTGCTTCTCTGAGCTCTGTAATGCTTCTTGGCTGCTCCTTGCTGCTTCGGTCTTTTGTACCTGCTTTGGAGTCTAAATGCATACAGTCCATGACATTATCTTGCAGATGGTCAGTCCACAAGGTGTTCCCACATCAACACATTTAAGGCTGAGGCTGAATGGATTATGTGGTTAACCTGGTCACTAAGCACCACCTTCAAGCTTGGCACCAGGATGGGTCCCAGTAACCCTAATCTAGGTAGGGTATACTGTCTTTCATACCATTAATGGAAACCTTTAGGGTCACTCTTTGTCTGACCACTTCCCTCAAATCTGTTCACCATTGGTGACCACTCAGGAGTATTTAGATCCCTGTGAGATAGCCCTGAGCTTCACTTAAGTATATAAGCCCCAAGTTCAATCTTTTACGGCCAATTTTCCTTATTATTTGTGAATTATCTGGGTCTGCAAGCACATAGTGATATGAAGAATTTGTAGGCAAAGGTTTTTTGCTATTTAAAAATTTTAATGGCTTATTTCAATTGTTATAATATATTATGCATGGCATATAACACAAATAAATGCATTTGCAATGTATTATGTTTAAAGGCCACTAAGAAAACTGATTAACATTAGTTACTAATATAGCATTTTATTTATTAAGCACACTGCAATAAGATTTGACATGACAATTTTGATATATTACAAATTTAATTTATGCATAATTTGATTAATATGGTAGACCCATGAAAATATACAGTCTTGTAAGAATTCAGTAACACAGTGCCTTCTGAAAATAATGGAACAGGAAGGCCATTTCTCATATTTTTGCAAAAGAAATTTGGGTTTGAGATCAAAAGATGAAAACAGTAGATTAAAGTTTCCGCTTTCATTTCCTCATATTTACATCTAGATGTGTTAAACAGATTAGTCATTACACGCAATTTTTTTAATTTCACAAAATATAATTGATTAAGTCTTCTAACTATTAAGATTGGTTCCATACTCTAATAACAAAGATTACAAAAACATAACAGACCCTATTTATCCCCCATTCAATTTTCAAATAGATTCACTCAACAAAGTGAGGAGTAAGGAAACAATGAATTTTTTTCAAACACTACTTGATGTGTTTAGACTCTTTACCAGCAACTTTGTTTCATGTAATATTGTAGGTACGTTTCAGACTACTAAGAGCATTTTCTTTTGTGATTTTATTCCATGCACCTGGATACATAGCTGGCTTTGCTTGATAAAGTTCAGCAAATTGCTGATTGAATGTCACCAACACATACTTCCAGTAATCTGAGGCTTCGATAAACATGTCAGGTGCAATATGCCAGTCTGGGTAGTATTTCTGGTAGTCTTTTAAAGGATGAGGTTGGAACTTTGTTTCATAATTTTCGAAAGTCCCATTGCCACGTACACTAGATGTACAAATCTCCTCACAAAGGACAAGATTCTCTGAATTTTGGTAGGCACCAAGTCCTTGTGGTCTGTGCACAGCTGCATGGTGTAGCTGATGTTCCTTTCCTCCTGCCTCACATGGTGTTTTGCAAAATGGACACTGCATCCCACAACCAAACACCCTCTTGAACAGCTCATCTTGGGGTTTTACGGACACATTTTTCAGTGTTTCGATAATATCAGTTGAGCTTGAGATCTCCTTTTCTACTTGCTTTTTCAGGTCATCAATGCATTCATGGAGACTTTTGGTGAATGGAACACAACAGCTTGTGTTCTGAAACAGGACCCTTTCCACTGTGCTCATGGACATTGAGATGACATGGCTCATAGCTTTGTAAAGGTTCTGGATAAAAACTGTGGTTCCTTCTGCATTATTGGGCAAATGAGTCCCATCAGCTTCAAGATTAGAAGCTTCCATTGCTTGAGTGATCTTTGTAATTACACTGTCCAACTTCTTCATTTTTAATTGTTGCAAAGATGTGTCTTTGGAGAAGCATTCAATGACATGATTATATATCCACTCTTTGACATAATTCTCATAATGCAAAATGTACTCTGCAAAATCACTGAACTTTGATTTTTCCAGTAGTTCTTTCTGAATGGTGTACTGAAACAAAACTCGCGTGCTGTACTGAGAAGGATTATTCTCCAAAACCACATCAACAATGTCAGGTCCAAGAGACTGGTTGATGTACTCAGTTACTGCTGGCTTGAGACAGAGCTGAGTGAAATCTTGTGCTTTCCTCTGGCACTGATCCCTCTCTTTGTACAAATCAATGAAATCAGAGAGATATTGACTCTTAAATTTCTCCAAATGTTTTAATGGATCTTTCTCACGGAGATATTTCCTGTGCATCTCAAGGCATTTCCGGGAAGCAATACCACAAATGTGCAATTTAAGGTCTGTTTCAAATTGGGTACTGATTTTTGAGCCTTCTTTTTTGAGGCGTACATCAATTTCATCAAGCACATCTTTTGTAAATGTACCTTGGTAATCACCTTTGGTTTGTGTAAAATGTTCAATCATCCTAGTGCAACTAGTAATGACATCAACTGCAATAATCTGTAACGTTTGCATTGTAGTATGGATTTTGAAAAAACCTATCAGTTTTTCAAAACGTTTTCCCATATTTACATGTTTTTTCTTGACCTTGAATTCTTTTTGGCCATATTCTGTCAAATTCTCAACTTTCTGCAAATCCTCATTGACTTGGCGATTTCCTAAACTTGCTCGCAATTGTTTCAGAACATCAGAAGGAACATCCCTTTCTTTTAGACTTGTGATGTTTGCCACATCTCTGCTCCACATTGTTTCAAAATCAGCTTTGAGAGTCTCATCAGACACCTTTTCTTTAGAATGTTTGTAATTCTGCAGTAATTTCAGAACTTGTTCCTCAATCATAGCAGCTTGCTTACTCTGTATTTTTTCTACTTTTTCCTTGTTTCTTCTCATTTCAAGTGCAGCATCCACTCTTTTTCTCATTTCATCCTTCATTTCACTCTGCAGAGATTTAATACTGTTAGTAAAATCAATTTTGTACTTTTCCACCAAATGCACATTTTGGTCTTTCCTTTTGTAGTAGTCTTTCAATTTTTCAGTAATTCCTTTTGTTTGAAGTGTGATCTCTTTTTCTATATTTTGTTTCAGTGCCTCAACAACCTCATGAAAAGAACTGCTGTCAGTGTTAGAGATTTGAACAGATGCAGTAGTTAGCAAAGAGATGATATGTCTTCTGAAAATCCACTCCCATTCTGAAAACTCTTTACAAAGCTTGTCATACACATGGGCCACAAGAATATTTCTGAAACTAAAGATGAAGTTCTCAAATTTCACTGCACACCATAAGCTACTCATCCAGTGTAGGAACTCTGGGATCTCAGAGAGTTGTGCCTCTGTTCTTGCTTTAAGCGCCTCCAAGAGTTTTTTCTTAAAATCAAGAACAGCCACACTGTAGCCTGTATTCACAGGTGCCATTGGTGGTGTGCCATGCCATAGACCTGGTATATACCAGTTATTCTTTTCCAAATCATAATCCAAAACATCAGTGAATTTCTTCACATTAGGCTTCTTTTCCATTTCAGCTGCAATCACTGTCATCTGATTTAGTTGGTCCAAGAGTTGTTTTCTGTCTGTCATGCTTTTTTCATATGCAGATACACCAGCAACATTTTGATGGACAAAGTGGCAGACTGCTTTTTTACCAACTTCCTTCATCCGTAGAAAAGCATGAACTGCTATCTGCAAGATATCTTTCATCTCTGTGGAATTCTCCATTGCTACATTGATGATGGTTACATCACTCAGTCCAATCACAAATGTGGCCAATTCATTGTCATGCTCATAACTGTCTTCCAGTTTTGCCAGTGCTGGTGATTTCAAACCCTCTGTATCAATCAGAAGCACAAAGTCACAACATAACTCCTCCTTCAAGTCATTACCCACAGGAAGGAAAATCATGAATGCTCCACGTGTGCATCGTCCACTACTCACTGCAAACTGAACTCCAAACATCGTGTTGAGCAGTGTTGATTTACCAGTACTCTGAACCCCTAACACAGTCAGAACCAGCAAACGACTCTTCTCCCCAACCATCCTGTGAAGCTCCAAAAGAACATCACTCACCCATTTCTCTGGGATATTTGATGCGTCTCCATCAAGTAGTTCAAGAGGAAACCCAGCCAGAAGCATTTTGGCAGCCAGAATGGGGAGACTTCTTATTTTTCCAGATATTTTAGTTGAACCAAATGAAGCAGTCTCATAGATTTGTCCTATCTCTCTCATGTAATGCTCTATGCCAAGAGAACAATCAAGAAGTTCCTGGTCTAATCGAGCCATGCCATCTCTGTCTTTCTGTTGTTCACACTGTGTGTATTTGTGCCGAAGGTCTGACATGTGTTTGCGTGATCGCATGTCTAGTTTTAGTCCCAACCATCTGAGAAAGAAGTCTCGCTCAATGTCATCAGAGGTCGACAATGCCTTTATTAATATGTCCATCGTTCCTGATATTTTACACTGGCTTTGTTTGTTCCGAATTTCATCTTTTTCATTTTGAAGTTGAACCTTATACTCCTCCAAACTCAATGCCCCTGAATGTCGTAATCGGCATTGCTCTTTTTCTATTTGAGCCAACCTTTTCCAGTTTTCACCTTGCAATGGGAGCCGTGCCTTTTTAAAGTCCACCAGTTGACGAACTCCAATGCATTTCATTATTTCCTCTGCCTTTTCCTCTGCTGATACACAGGGACTGTTTTCACTTTCATCAATGGCAAGACCTAATTCTTGAGCAACACTCTTCATAGAACTGATTTCACATGATGTGTGGTTGCGCTCACCTACCAATTTTTTAATGGCAAAACTGATCATGTTTGAGAAATTTGCTAAATTCATCTTTTGACTTTTTACAATTGTTTGTTCTCTTTCCAACTGCAGAGTATTAACTGCTGTTTCAATAGATGACTTCACATTCTGGCTCATATTTCTCTGAGAGTTGACCACAAGAAAGATTTTGGACTTAATTCCTTGTAAAGAGGCAAGTAGCTTTTGCTCCTTTTCTTCAACACTGTCTAGGAACACAAAGACAGCTGTTGACACCTGAGTAAGGAAACTGAATTGTGTTTCAAATGTGCAAGCATCTCCTCTTAAATTAGCGATAGCCACTGGCTCAGGAAAGACATCAATGCTATTGTTTCCACATGGCAGATTCCAGCATATTTCAACCATCCCATTTGCGATTACCCTTGAAGCAGATCCTCCGATCATTTCTCGATGAGAAAAGAAATCATGGTGCTGCTGTGACTTGTTGAGCACTTGGTTCAAAACCTCTGACTTGGACAAGGTGCATTTACTTAACCTCACAAATGATAACAATGGAATTTTTGCATTAACAACTCTGTTTTCAACAAACCCTTTAGATTCTGACATTGAATGGGGGCGCCATTCTTTCAGGACACCTCGAAGAGCCCATGACATAAGAGTGCATTGATTCTGCACTCCTTGGGGTAACAGAAAGGGTACTGCAAACTGGCACATTGACATTTTAAGTGCGATTTCTTGCTGAAGGAAACTGTCAGCACAGACAAAGAGGGCAGTTTGGAGATCTAGAAGATTTAGACTACCATCACAGTCCTGTTCAGCAAACAAGTCATCTGTTTCATTATTTTCACCAGGCGTAGCGAGTAAAGATCTTGAATTTGAATTAGCCATCAGTATCTTGTGTAAGAAAGCCAATGGTATTGCTTGCAATGAGTGAACCTCTTCATCAGATACTCTGGCACTGTTGATCTCCAGCAAAGACCTCAGAGTTAGTTTGTGTGGGTAGTACTTCTCAAGTCCCAGTGTTTTCAAAAATGAAAGAAGATCATCTGTAAGTTGAGAATTTTTATATCAATGTTAGTTTCTCTATTGTTTTAGAAAATATGCCCCACACATCAGAAAAAAAAAACTTCTCAAACCAGATCTAATTACCTCTGCAGTTTTCCCAAGAAAGCAATGGGAAATGGGATATTATGACCATTGTAGGGAAATTCAGGGGCTTTTTTGTTTGTTTGTTTGTTTGTTTGTTTGTTTGTTTGTTTATGGAGCTGGTCCCCGGGGGGTCTTCTAAGATTAAAGTCATGAATTTACTTTAAAAAAATTGGATATTCTCAGAGGTTATAAAGTTATAAAATGAACAAGTGAGAATCAGTAATAAATCTTATATAAATACAGATGCAATATAATGCAATAATAATTATACTGATAGTTTCATCAGTTTTGTTTAATTTCTTAACTTCCATGTACCTTATATTCCATATATTCCAAAACTAAATGAAGCTTCTCTATTTTCCTCACATGCATTACTGTGACAGCTTCAGCTTTTACTCACCTTTGAGAGGGCTTGATTCCATCTGTGCTGATCCCGAGCCACAGACTTGCACAAATAGAAACACAATTACTTTAATACATGTAGTAGCTTGAAGGTGCATCATATGGTTAAAGTGAAGTATTATTAAGGCAAAATATAGTAACATACAGCATATACTGAATCACACACAAATATGAATACATTTCTGAAGTAAGATTCAGTACTCAAAAATGCTAGTGTATGAAATGTGTAGCTCATACTTTCTTCTGAGTTGTCTGTGTCAGAGGCCATATTTCTTCACCATAAATTTGTTGGTTATTCCAAGTCTAGAGAAATACCTGTAGAGAGAAAAATAGAACATGATTTGATGCAATAATTTTTTTTTAAATGTCTAATATAATACCGTGATAGGAGGGCTAAAACATTACATGATTTAGAAAAGGTGAAAAAGACAAAAGATGCTTTTTTATTCAGATTCTGCCTGCAGTCCTTAAAAGGCTGAAATCACTCATTCATTCATTCATTTAACTTCATCACTTTATCCTGGACAAGGTCACAATAGATCTAGAGTCTATTTTAGGAAGACTGGCCAAGAGGCAGAAATACACCCTGGATGGGTTGCAAGTCCATCACAAGGACACACAGGGAACCTGGAGCTGTGAGGTCGTAATGATATGCACTGCACCATTGTGCTACCAATGCCACTACTTTCACTGCAAAATCATATTGAACTGAGAGCAAATTATTCATATTGATAACATTTTATTTGGACAGTCCATTCTTACAGTCAACCTACCATCTATAGAATGTCAACAATTATGCTAGTGCAATCACTTTCTTTACCCACACAGAAAGAAACACCCTTGTCCACAAGAACTGGAGCCAGGCTCAGTCAGGTATGTTGGCACTATGGGAAAGCCAGTTTCCTTTTGGAAGCTGGGGAACAAGAAACAGTGTCCGGATTACTGACATACCTCAAGCTTCCCTCGACTAAGTAAGAAACTTCAACAAACCATTGCATATTCAAAAGATGTGTCAGCACTTGGTGAACTTCGGGTGCAATCAAACCTCAATCCACTAAAGCTTGATATAATATGGGGCACTGGGAAAAGCATGTCAGGTGAAGGTGAGGTTTGTACAATATCCACTTGGGCCCCTCTTAATAAATTTCAGCTGGTGGTTAGCCCTTGCCGCAATCATCCATTCATTTTGGGGACTAATTTTCTGGGGTATGGGTGAGGAGGGATTAGTTAAATATTAAAAGAGTTTATGGTGGATGAATTTGGATTAGTGGTTTGAGCCCCTTGTCATAGCAGCAGACACAAGTGCAGGGTAAGACAAATCTATTAGAAAAGCCACCTGCTTCATGTGTACCCCACTTCTCACCTGAAGTCAGCTGGGACTGGCTTCAACCCTGGCTGGAATCCTGATGGATAAGTGGTACAGATAATGAATGGATGGATTTGGTTTTGTTGTTGAGCTTTTCTCATGAAGTTTTCTTGCATCCGTGTCTGCTGCTGTACAAGGGGCTCAAGCAACTTATTTAAAGTTCATGCATTGTGAACATGAACATGACTCGCTACATGTCAGAACTCATCCACCATCTATTGCAGAGACAAATGACCTTTCACACATTATAGGCAATTTAGAGTAGTCAGTTGACCTAATCTATCTAATCCAGCCACTGAGGTGCACAAGCCAGTGCATTCTTAGTGCCAGTCCCAAGCCCGGATAAATGGGTGGGTTGCATCAGGAAGGGCATCCAGCATGAAACCCATGCCAAATCAACTATGCAGATGAAAAAGTTGTTGACCTAATCTGCATGTCTTTGGACTGTGGGAGAAAATGAGAGCACCTGAAGGACACCCACACAGGCACAGGGAGAACATGTCCATACAGAAAAGTCCCAACTGGCCATGAGGTTCAAACCCAGAACCTTTTTGCTGTGAGGCAACAGTGCAAACCACTGCACCACCATGCCATCCCTGAATCCAAATCTTCAGGCAAAGTTGTAAACAGTGAACAGAGTAGGGTCAGGCAATCTGCAAACACGAACTAGGCAAAGACTATTAATGTGGAACCAAAAAACAATGAACAAGATCACAAGCCAGATAGACTATGACAATGTAAAATGCTTGATAATGACAAGGATAAAATACTGGGTGTATACTTTGCAGTTTGTGAATGGATGCAAGAGTCCTTATATTGTGTGAGTATGTCGTTGTGTCCAGCTGACTGTAGTCAGTAATTAAGTGAACCTGAATGTGGGTGATGGGAGTTGGAGTTCTTTACAGCCACGTTTGTAGGCTGCATTGTAATATGGATGTGGAGTTCAATGTCAAATCCGGCATAGACATAACACCCCTGTTTGAGCATGCAAGGGTTCTCCCTTTTTAAATTATAGTGTGGGTGCAAGTCCCACTGCATCTTAGATTTCACTGAAGAAAACTGCAAAGATGGACCTTGCGAAATTGAATGTGATTTGGTTCCAACTGAAAAAAATTGTCCACACCTTGGATGAGGTAACACAGGAGAACTTGCATCTGGCTCAAGAGTAACAATCACAGCTGCATTGGTGGCTGGTCAATAGGGGGCACTGCCCCTTCCAATTATCCAGATTAGAAAGACAACATAATAAACATAAATTAATTACGCAAAAGTATTTAGTAAGTCAAAATTGTTTACTCATCCTACTTCACCCAGTATCCTTCTAAATATTGTAACCCATTTTTAAACTGCATTTATTTAAATTTGATGTGAACACTTACACTTCCTGTACACTTCTGACCACCAGGGTCCCAACCAAATGAGTGTGTATGTGGCTACACAAACTTTTGGAGAGCAGGTGACTTGAGGCTGCATTTTAATTGGTGGCTTCAAGATTTGGCCTGGGGCGCAGCAAAGTGAGTCCTGGACACACCTTTTATTAGCAGCCAATTGGAATTGTTACCAAGTTTTGGGCTGTTTTTTTTTTTTTTCACGTGATTGGACAGTTTTCTACAGACCTTCATATTTGCGGCTGTCACTCACTGCTGCTTGTTAGACTGTAACTTTCATAAGATGGCAAGTTCAAGTGGACTCACAGAGAAAGAAAATTCTGTTATTTCTTTCCAGAATCATTCTTTTTGCGAAAATGAATGTGATTCGGTTCCAATTGAAAAAATCCACACCTTGGACGAGGTAACACAAGACGAGTCTTGAGTGCAGGCAGGTGTAGACATGACAGAAACCCCAGCCCCCAACCCAAGGGTGGAAGTAGCCTGCCTAGCTCACAAACTCGAATCAGGAAGCACACTCCAAAAAAATAATTGGCCTACATCATGACATATCATTGATGTGATGTGGAGATGAAGGACAAAAAACCAATCACGCCAATGTTACCATTCTGATTTGGGTTTGTGCAGGTGCCCTGTGCCAGCCCCATGGAGATGCAGCCCTGGGCAGCTGCCCATGTTACCCACATACCTAAATCCCCTATGAGAAACAATGCCACAAATAATGTGCTTCATAATCAAAGTTAAAGGCAGTCCAACAAAATATTAGTGTGTGCAACTTATTTTTGTCCAGGCAATGTATGTTGTTTCTGAGTTTGGATTGGGTTTTTTTTTTTTTCAACAAGTGTGCTTGGCTTAAACCTACTGAACATGGATCCTCACACTACAACTGTAATGTAATTGTCAGTGAAACATGACATTGTTATTCTTAAAGGTAGACTGCATTTCAGATTTTTCAAGTGTAGGTCATAAAAAGAATTTTCCCTGACACCCAATTATTTTTGT
>JAODLJ010090935.1:0-13909 GCA_027576115.1 Cathorops melanopus | reverse complement strand
AAAGTCCTGCAAGTCTTATACAGAGATTAGGAGATTTCCACTCCTACTTAAAGCTTTGAAGGCTTTTGGTCTATATTGTTATCCTAAATCTCTAGTTAAGTAGTGTTTGGGTTATGGGGGTTAATGGTAGGAGTATGAGGGTTAGTGTTATTAGAATGGCGAGGGGGGCTGTGTTTTGTGTGTTTGGCAGACGTCATGGAGTTAAGGAGTTGTTTGTATTTGGAGAAATTGTGAGGGCTATGGCATAGCATAGTCGTAGGTAGAAATAGAGGCTTAATAGGGCAGTGAGGGCTACGATGGTTGCGGTTAGAGGGAGGTTTTGTATAGTGAGTTCTTGTAAAATCAGTCATTTTGGCATAAATCCTGTTAGAGGAGGCAGGCCTCCTAAGGATAGCAGGGTAAGGGTAGCAGTGGTTGTGATGATTGGGGCTTTGGGTCAAATTGTTGCTAAGGTATTGATTTTTGTGGTGGATAATAATTTAAATGTTAGAAATGTTGCGGAGGTTATTACAATGTATAAAAGTAGGGTTAAGATGGTTAGTTGTGGTTTGAATTGGACGATGATAATTATTCAGCCTAGGTGGGCGATGGATGAGTAGGCTAGAATTTTTCGTAGTTGAGTTTGGTTGAGGCCTGCTCAGCCGCCAATGAATGTTGATAGTAGGCCGAGGGCGGTGAGTAGTTGGGGGTGGGTTATTTGGGCTGTTTGGATAATTAGTGCGAAGGGTGCTAGTTTTTGTCAGGTGGCCATGATTAGTCCTGTAGAGAGGTCTAGTCCTTGTATCACTGGGGGCATTCAGAAGTGTATTGGGGCTAGTCCTACTTTTAGTGCTAGAGCTATAGTAATCAGTGTGATTGCGATGGGGTGGTTTAGGTAGTAGATGTTTCATTCTCCTGTGGCTCAGGCATTAATAGTGCTAGCAAATAGAATTGTAGCTGCGGCAGTGGCTTGGGCTAAAAAATATTTAGTGGTTGCTTCTACAGCTCGTGGGTGGTGGTGTTGGGCTATTAGGGGCAGAATTGCTAATGTGTTAATTTCAAGTCCTATTCAGGCTAATAGTCAGTGAGAACTTATGAATGTTAGGGTTGTGCCTAGGCCTAAGCTTGACAGTAAGATTATTAGGATATAGGGGCTCATTGGTAAGAGAAGGGGTTTAACCTACATTTTTGGGGTATGGGCCCAAAAGCTTAATTTAGCTGATCTTACTAGAAAGTGGTGTAATGGAAGCACTTGGGGTTTTGATCTCCATGATGAGGGTTCGAGTCCCTTCTTTCTAAGGAGCTGGGAGGATTTTAGCCTCCGTAAGTCACTCTATCAAAGTGGTCCTTGGGCATTCAGGCACAGTTCCTTTATAGTTGTGGTGGTAAGCCCATGAATGCAATTGGTAAGGCAGCATGTCATAGAATTAGGGCAAGAGTTATTGGGAGAAAGTTTTTTCAGACTAGGTGCATAAGTTGATCATATCGAAAGCGAGGGTAGGAGGCACGTACTCATAAGAAAAGTAGGGATAGTAATGCGGCTTTTATTATGATATTGATTGAGGCAAGTTCAGGGGTAGAGGGGGTGTAGGTTGCGCCTAAAAATAGAATGGTGGATAGTGTATTTATAAGGAGAATGTTGGCATATTCAGCTAAGAAAAATAGTGCGAAAGGACCTCCTGCATATTCTACATTAAACCCAGATACTAGTTCTGATTCTCCTTCAGTGAGGTCGAATGGAGCTCGGTTAGTTTCGGCCAAGGTAGAGATGTATCATATGGCGGCGAGGGGTCAGGCTGGAAGGAGAAGTCAGATTGTTTCTTGGGTTGTATTAAATATTTGTAGGGTAAATCCTCCTGTGAAGATGATAATGGATAGCAGAATCAGACCTAAACTAACTTCGTAAGAGATAGTCTGGGCAACTGCTCGGAGGGCCCCTATTAAGGCGTATTTTGAATTGGAAGCCCATCCTGAGCCTAGAATTGAGTAGACTGCTAGGCTTGAGAGGGCTAGGATGAATAATATTCCTAAGTTTAGGTCAATAATGGGATGTGGTAGAGGTATAGGTGCTCATAGTATCAGGGCTAGGGCCAGGGCTAATACGGGGGTGGCGAGAAATAGGAATGGAGAAGAGGTGGAGGGGCGCAGGGGTTCTTTGATAAATAGTTTAACACCATCTGCAATTGGTTGTAGTAGTCCGTAGGGCCCTACTACGTTGGGGCCTTTGCGTAGTTGTATGTATCCTAAGACTTTTCGTTCAAGTAGGGTTAGGAAAGCTACTGCTAATAGGATGGGGATGATGTAGGCTAGGGGGTTGATTAGGTGGGTAATTAGTAGGGTTATCATGAATTAAGAGGAGGATTTGAACCTCCGATTGAAAGGGCTTAGGCCTTTTGCAATTACCGGGCTCTGCCATCTTAATAATCTTATCTTGATGGATGGGATATGCCCTCCTTTTAGTTAATTAAGTTGTTGTCATTAAGTTGGGGTGGGGCGTATTGGTAATATGGGCCCCCTTTTTCCGGTCCTTTCGTACTGGGAAAAGTGGCATTACAGATAGAAACTGACCTGGATTGCTCCGGTCTGAACTCAGATCACGTAGGACTTTAATCGTTGAACAAACGAACCCTTAATAGCGGCTGCACCATTAGGATGTCCTGATCCAACATCGAGGTCGTAAACCCCCTTGTCGATATGGACTCTAGAAGGGGATTGCGCTGTTATCCCTAGGGTAACTTGGTCCGTTGGTCGGCGGGTGGCCGGATCTTTATGGTCAGAGGTTCTGTGACTTAGAGATGTCTTTCTTGGTTCTGGAGGTGGGTCCAGTCCTCATGGGAGCTTTGTTTTCTCCCGCGGTCGCCCCAACTGAAGACTAGGATCAGGTGTTATTTGGTTTAACTTGGTTTAAGTTCTTGACATAATTGATCTGAGATCTTAAGCTCCAAAGGGTCTTCTCGTCTTGTATTATTATGTCCGCTTCTGCACGGGCAGATCAATTTCATTGACTTAAAAAGGGAGACAGTTAAGCCCTCGTTCTACCATTCATACAGGTCTTCATTTAAAAGACAAGTGATTGCGCTACCTTCGCACGGTCAAAATACCGCGGCCGTTTAACTTGTCACTGGGCAGGCGAGACCTCCCATACATTGATTTTTGCGGGAGGCGATGTTTTTGGTAAACAGGCGAGGCTTGTGTTTGCCGAGTTCCTTCCTTTTTTTTGGGTCTTTCCTCTAGAGATTGGGCCTTCCGGTGTGGGGGTAACGATTAGGTTGTGTGAGGTTTGCTTGTCGTTTGATGGGGTCATATTGCCCTCTTTGGTTGGGTTCGGTAATTGCTAGTGGATGGTCCGATCTAGCATACACATAGGCCGAGGAGAGGGGGTTTACCCCTCTTATTACTCATTTTAGCAGTGTCTCTTCCATGGTAGCATGGAGGGGCCTAATATTATTAGGGGTTTTAGATTAAATATTTGAATATGGGATTTTAGTCCGCAGGAGCTTTAACGCTTTCTGTTCAGATGGCTGCTTTTAGGCCCACTGGAGCGGGTATCTTACTTAATATAATCTTTAACCTCCTGATTGAGGTTGTGTCCTGTTTCAAAGGGGCTGTACCCCCTTTGACTAACTCTCACATGTTTCTTTGGCTCGTATTTGATAGGTAATTGTGAGTTAAGGAGTGTGAGGCTGAACTTCTATCCATTTTTTAGGCAACCAGCTATAACTAAGTTCGGTAGGTCTGTCACCTCTACCCGGGGATCTTCCCACTCTTTTGCCACAGAGACGGGTTGGCCCTAATTAATAGGCTGTCCCGGGGTAGCTCACTTAGTTTCGGGGGTCTGAACTAAAGTACGCTTTGCTCAGAAGGGCTTGCTAAATCATGATGCAAAAGGTACGAGGGTTAGTCTCTGCTTTGTTGTGCTTTTATGATTTGTTTCATTTCTCTTTCAGCGTTCCCTTGCGGTACTTTTATTATTGCTATAAGGAACCTTTTCTGTCTCACATACTTGGGTGGTAAAATGTTTTGGTTTGGGGTGGTGTAGTTATGTTCAATGTATTAATGTTGGTTTGGTAATTTAGGTGGTTAAGCTAGCTGTATAGCTCAGGATGATCCAATTTGCATGGATGTCTTCTCGGTGTAAGGGAGATGCTTAGCTATCTCAGCCACATCCTGGTTATTCCAAGTGCACCTTCCGGTACACTTACCATGTTACGACTTGCCTCCCCGTAGTGAGGTTTGTATTATTAGGAATTTTAGGTTTAAAGGAGGTAGGGGAGAGTGACGGGCGGTGTGTGCGCGCCTCAGAGCCTAATTCAAAAAGACTCTCTATTTGCTTTTTACTACTAAATCCACCTTCGGGCACTGATTTCAGAGTGCCGTCCGTAGTATTCTATTGTTATAGAAAATGTAGCCCATTTCTTCCCACTTCGTACGCTACACCTCGACCTGACGTTTTTGGGTGAGCCCGTTTTGCTTACTGTTAGGCCTTCACAGGGTAAGCTGACGACGGCGGTATATAGGCGGGAAAAACAAGAAGTGGTGAGGTTCAACGGGGGTTATCGGTTCTAGAACAGGCTCCTCTAGGTGGGTCTGAGGCACCGCCAAGTCCTTTGGGTTTTAAGCTGCGCTTGTAGTACCCTGGCGGATGTGAATGTAAGGGTGTATCTGGGTTTAAGGCTGAGCATAGTGGGGTATCTAATCCCAGTTTGTTTCTTAGCTTTCGTGGAGTCAGGGTTATATATATATATTTAAAGCTACTTTCGTGTGGGGACTTCGTACCTTCGGAGTGCGTATGACGGCTTAGAGGGTCTTTGGCTTTATTTTGTATATCCCTTAACCACCCTTTACGCCGTAATTGTCAACTAGGGTCTTTCGTATAACCGCGGTGGCTGGCACGAATTTTACCGACCCTTTTAGCCCTAACTAAGTCAAGTTTGCACTTATTGCTTAATGTTTATTACTGCTGAGTTCCCTTGGGGGTGTGGCGTAAGCAAGGCGTCTTGGGCTTCGAGTTAAGTGCCTGATGCCAGCTCCTCGTTCCCGGGTGGGGAATTGAGGGCATTCTCACGGGGGTGCGGATACTTGCATGTATAAATTGAGCTAAAGCTGACAGTAAAGTCAGGACCAAACCTTTGTGCTTGTGGAACGTTTTTAGGGTTCATCTTAACATCTTCAGTGTTATGCTTTGGTTTAAGCTACACTAGCTACATTATATAATGCGAATTTGTAACACTATATATCAACACATATCTGAATTCGTTGATGACGCCGATCGAGCCTTACCTGGTTTAGGGGTTTAACAGGATTTATTAGGACTCGCTGGACGTATGGGGGTAGGGGGGTTTACCGCGCGCGTGAGAACTGCAATGAATTGGAAGGGGGGGCATACTCATAATATTATGTGGAGATAATAATAAATTATGCACCTGAAATAAAAACATGTGACGTAATTCAGGTATGACTATAAAACATGCATGAAACTTTGGATATTGTAATGTAATGTAAAATAATAATATAATGCATGTTTCAAAGCCTAATTTATGGAATCTCAATTATGTCCTAAATAATAACATTTTTGGCGGGGAGACAGTAGGAATGGGGAGATTGATTATGTTATTGTGGATTGAGTGTGGAAGACGTTGCAGTTATAGTTTCGGTACATTACACCAATTTTGTTACTATCATTAAAGATGGACTACCTTGACTAGAGGTTGGTAGGGTGCAGGAAGTATGTCAGATGAAAGTGACCCGAAAAAAAAAGAACCCCATGCCTTTTGGAGTGAACGCGTGAGCATGGGGGGTTTTTGCTAATGAGAAGTCCCACCATTAACCATATGCCAGGAAAATTCATTAATAAGGGGATAATTAATGTTATGGCCCTGAAATAGGAACCAGATGCCAGTAATAGTTCAAGTAGTGTGACCCCCACAAGTTTTGCCCCTGACCCTATCAAGGACCGTGTATCTTAAGTTATTGAGTGATGGTGGTCTCTCACCAGCCCCTAATTAATTGTTAAATGCAGATTATATTGAATTTAAAATATAGTACTTTGTTTGTATATCAGAGGAATTGGGACTAAGATAAGAATGTGATATGTACGGCTTCTTTTGAGTTTTAAAACAAATATGGTTAAGATAGTTGTATGGGGACATATAATGTAATGTACTAAACCATAATGTAATATTATGCATAATATGTACTAAACCATAGTGTTGAGTTATGCATATTATGTACTATACCATAGTGAATGAACGCAAGACGAGACATTTTTGAGATCAGAAAATAGTTTAGTTGAGAATCCTGGCTTTGGGAGTCAGGGGCGGGAGTTAGAGTCTTCCTTTTCTGGCGCTAGGAGGGGGTTTAGTCCTCGATCTCCGGATTACAAGACCGGTGCTTTAGTTCTAAGCTACTAGGGCAGTTGAGATTGAGGAGTTTATTTTCTAATCAACTTGCTAGTGGGTTTAAAATTAAGAAGATTGAGAAGTAGAGGATAGAGGCGATTTGTCCGATGATGATGAATGGGTCTTCAACTGGTATGCCACCAATTCAAGTTAGGATAAGTACGTCTGCTACGAGGATTCAGAATAGAAGTTGGGAGAGAGGGCGGAAAGTGAGTCCTCGTTGTTTTGAAATGTGTAGTATTGGAACGATTATAAGTACTAGGATGGAGAATAAGAGTGCTATAACACCGCCAAGTTTATTGGGGATTGATCGTAGGATGGCGTATGCAAAGAGGAAGTATCATTCTGGCTTAATGTGTGGGGGAGTTACAAGAGGGTTGGCGGGGGTGAAGTTTTCTGGGTCACCAAGGAGGTTGGGTGAGAATAGAGCTAGGAATGTTAGGGTTGAGAGGAGGATAATGAAGCCAAGAATATCTTTGTAGGAGAAATAGGGGTGGAAGGGGATTTTGTCTGCGTCAGAGTTAAGGCCGATTGGGTTGTTGGACCCTGTTTCATGTAAGAAGAGGGCGTGTAGAAGTGTTGCTGCTACAATTGCGAATGGGAGTAGGAAGTGGAATGCAAAGAATCGTGTTAGTGTGGCGTTGTCAACAGAGAAGCCGCCTCAAATTCATTGAACTAGTATATCCCCTATATAAGGTACGGCAGATAGGAGGTTTGTAATTACTGTGGCGCCTCAGAATGATATTTGTCCTCATGGCAGGACATATCCAACGAATGCGGTTATTATTACAAGTAATAGTAGTACTACTCCAATATTTCAGGTTTCTTTATAGAGGTATGAGCCGTAGTATAATCCTCGTCCAATGTGTAAATAGATGCAGATGAAGAAGAATGAAGCTCCATTGGCGTGTAGGTTACGGATGATTCATCCGTAGTTTACATCTCGGCAGATGTGGGCTACAGATGAGAAGGCAGTAGAGATGTCTGAGGTATAGTGTATAGCTAGAAATAGTCCTGTTATGATTTGTACAGCGAGACAGAGTAGTAGTAGGGAACCGAAGTTTCATCATGCAGAGATGTTGGAGGGGGCAGGGAGATCAATTAGAGCGTCGTTAGCGATTTTGAGTAAGGGGTGGGTTTTTCGGGTGATCATGGTTCTTATAGTTGAATAACAACGATGGGTTTTCAAGTCATTAGTCCTGGTTAAAGTCCAGGTGAGAATTATGATGTATCTTCTTGATTTACTTTTGTTGAGCTTGGTGGTTGGGTTGGTTGGGGTTGCTTCTAATCCTGCGCCCTATTTTGCTGCTTTGGGGTTGGCTATGGCAGCGGGAGTGGGATGTGGGGTTTTGGTAGGCTATGGTGGGTCATTAGTTGGTTTGATATTGTTTTTAATTTATTTGGGTGGAATATTAGTAGTGTTTGCGTATTCAGCGGCTTTGGCAGCTGAGCCTTTTCCTGAGACATGGGGGACAGGGTCAGTTAAGGCTTATGTTTTAGTGTATTTGGTTGGGGCAGGGGTTGCGGCATGATGGTTTTGGGGCGGCTATGGGGGCGGAGCTGTGGATGAGTTTAAAGAATTTTTTATGGTGCGTTGTGACGTAGGCGGGGTTTCTTTAATGTATTCTGTGGGAGGAGGGATGTTGATTGTGTGTGCTTGGGTTTTATTGTTATGCCTTTTTGTAGTGTTGGAGCTTACGCGGGGGCTGGGTCGAGGGGCACTTCGAGCCGTTTAGATTGTGGTTAGCAGGGCAATGATTAGTACTGTTGAGATTAAATAAAGGGACAAGTAGATTTTGACGATGTTGGTGTTAATGTTATCAAATACAGAGGAAAGTGAGTGGTGAAGTGGGTGGAGTCCTTTAGGTCCTATCTCTAGTCATTGTCGGTCTAGGTTGGTGGCTTGTTTTCCTAGAGTGAGATTAAGTTTTGGAAGAAGGCGGTGAATGATAGGTGGGAAAAATCCTAGTATGTTGGAGAAGTTGTGTAATGTTATAGATGGTGTAATTTTGATTTGTTTGGAGGTTGTTGTAGCTAGTGCCAGGGCGATAATTAGTCCTGTGATTGTTACTGCAAGTGCAGCTAGTTTTAGTGACAGGGGTATTGTTATAATGGGTGTTTTGGATGGGAGGAAGTATGAGGTAATAATTAGTCCTGCAATAATGCTTCCTCAGGCTAGGCGTTCAATTGATGCGGTGACTGCAGAGTTATTTTCATTAATTGGAGAGAAGGAAGAAAATCGAGGGGAGCCTATTGTTACGAAGAAAACAACTCGTAGGCTGTAGATTGCTGTAAAAGAGGTGGCGATTAGTGTAAGGGCGAGGGCTCAGGCGTTTAGGTGAGAGGTGTTTAGGGCTTCAATGATTGCATCTTTTGAGAAAAAGCCTGCCAGGAAGGGTATGCCTGTGAGTGCAAGACTTCCGATGATTAGGCAGGAGGAGGTGAGGGGTAATAGTTTGTGTAGGCCCCCCATTTTTCGGATATCTTGTTCGTCATTAAGGCTGTGGATGATTGAGCCAGAGCATAGGAATAGCATGGCTTTGAAGAATGCATGAGTACAGATATGAAGGAAAGCTAGGTGAGGTTGGTTGAGGCCAATGGTGACTATTATTAGGCCAAGTTGACTTGATGTTGAGAATGCTACGATTTTTTTGATGTCGTTTTGGGTTAAGGCGCAGGCAGCGGTAAAGAGAGTTGTTAGGGCTCCTAAGCAGAGACAAATAGTTAGGATCAGTTGGTTGTTTTCTATTAGTGGATGTAGTCGAATAAGGAGGAAGATACCTGCTACTACTATTGTGCTTGAGTGGAGTAGAGCTGAGACGGGGGTTGGGCCTTCTATTGCTGAGGGGAGTCAAGGGTGGAGACCAAATTGGGCGGATTTTCCGGTGGCAGCAAGGATAATACCGAGTAGAGGAAGAGTTATATCGAGCTCTTTAGACAATAGAAAGATCTGTGGGATTTCTCATGAATTTAGGTTTATTGCAATTCAAGCAATGGCTAAGATTAGGCCAACGTCTCCAACTCGATTATAGATTACTGCTTGGAGAGCTGCTGTATTGGCATCGGCTCGACCATGTCATCATCCGATTAGGAGGAATGATATGATGCCTACTCCTTCTCAGCCAATGAATAGTTGAAATAAATTATTAGCGGTTACTAAAATGATTATAGCTACTAGGAATAGGAGTAGGTATTTGAAAAATCGGTTTAGGTATGGATCAGAGTGTATGTATCATGATGCAAATTCTAGAATTGATCATGTTACGTACAAGGCAATGGGGGTAAAGATTAGGGAATAGTGGTCAAATTTAAAGCTAATGTTAATGTCAAAGTTTATGATATTTATTCAGTGCCAGGTAGTAATAATGTTTTCTGCCCCCTGGTCAAGGAAGATAATTAATGGAATGATGTTGATGAAGAATGCAGTAGATACTGCATTTTTAGCGTATTTTAGGGCTCAGTCTTGGTTTAGGGGGGAGGGGGTTAATGTTATTAGCAAGGGTCAAATTAGGATTGTTAGGGTTAGGAGGAGAGTAGTGATTATAATAGTATTAACCATAGCTGCTACTTGGAGTTGCACCAAGAGTTTTTGGTTCCTAAGACCAATGGATGAACTATTATCCTTTAGAAGCGGCAGGTTAAGACGAATGAGCCACGGAGTTTAACCATGGGTATAGGGATTAGCAGTCCTTATTGCTTCAGGCCTCTTTCGGTGGATAAGGGGATTTTAACCTCTATTCTTAGAATCACAATCTAATGTTTTGTGTTAAACTATATCTACAGTACCATCAGCCTCATATGATTTCTGGTTTTATAATTAAGAGGATGATTGGAAGGAGGTGGAGGGCTATGAGGAGATGTTCTCGTGTATGAAAGGGTTGAAGGTTGTTGATATGTTGTGGGAGTGGGCCCCGTTGGGTTATTAAGAATAGGTAAAGGGAGTAGGCGGCAGTAATTAGGGTTCCTGCTCCAGTGAAAGCTAGGGTTCAGGGGGATCAGTTGAATATTGCTGTAATAATTACTAATTCTCCTATCAGGTTTGGTAGGGGAGGCAGGGCTAGGTTTGCTAGATTTGAAATAAATCATCAAGTGGCAGTAAGAGGAAAGATGATTTGTAAACCACGGGCTAGGACTATTGTTCGGCTATGAGTTCGTTCATAGGTTGTATTAGCTAGGCAGAAAAGGGCGGAGGAGACTAGGCCGTGGGCGATTATCAGTACTAGAGCTCCGGTAAATCCTCATGGTGTTTGAATTAGGATTCCTCCGGCAACGAGGCCTATGTGGCTGACAGATGAGTAGGCAATTAATGATTTTAGGTCTGTTTGTCGTAGGCAGATGGAGCCTGTTATGATAACACCTCATAGAGCTAGGGCTACAATTGGATAAATTATGTCTTTGGATAGGGGGTCTAGAATTACTATTATGCGTATTATACCGTAGCCTCCGAGTTTTAGTAAGATTGCTGCTAGGACTATTGATCCTGCTACTGGGGCTTCTACATGGGCCTTTGGAAGTCAGAGATGAACTCCGTAGAGAGGTATTTTTACTAGGAAGGCAATTAGGCAACCTGCTCATCAGATTTTGTCTCCTCAAGAAGAAAGAGTTAGTAGTTGTGAGTGCTGGAGGATAAGTATTGAGAGTGTTCCTGTATTTTGATGGAGGAGGAGGAGGGCTACTAATAAAGGGAGAGACCCTGCTAGAGTATAAAATAAGAAATATGTTCCTGCACTTAGGCGTTCGGTTTGGTTACCTCATCGGGTAATGATGATCAGGGTTGGGATGAGAGTTGCTTCAAATATTACATAAAATATAATAATTTCAGTGGCGCCGAATGCTATAATTAGGAAGGTTTGGAGGGAGGTTAGAAGGGTGATATAAGTTCGTTGGCGGTTTATGGGTTCTGTTTTGATATGATTTTGGCTGGCTAAAATTATTAAGGGAAGTAATCAACAGGTAAGTACGAGTAGGGGGGTTGATAGTGGATCTGTGCCAAGGTAGGAGTTGGTAGAGGTTCAGCCTGTTTCTAGAGGTCATTTAATTCAGGTGAGACTGGCTAGAGCAATGGTAAGGCTTTGAAGGGTTGTGACGGTTCAAAGCCATTTTGGGGAGGAGAGTCAGATTGTGGGGAATAATATAATTGTTGGTATTAAAATTTTTAGCATTGTAATAGATTTAGGGCTTGCAGGCGATCTGTTCCGTGGGTTCGAGCTGTGGCGACTAGTAAGGCTAATCCTGCTCCAGCTTCACAGGCCGAGAAGGCTAATAGAAGGATGGGGGCTGCAGAAAAGGCAGCTGATTCTAATTGTAGGGTTCATAGGGCTAGGGCGAGGAATAGGGATAATATTATTCCTTCTAGGCATAGGAGGGCGGATAAGAGATGGGTGCGGTGGAAGGCTAGGCCTATTAATCCTAGAGTGAATGCTGAAGTAAAGCTGAAGTATGCTGGTGTCATAAGGGGATCGCGGATTTGAACCGTGGTTTTCTGAGCCGAAATCAGAGGTCTTATGTTTGGACTAATCTCCTATTCGGCTCATTCTAAGCCTCCTTGTATTCATTCATAAATTAAGCCTAGTGTAAGGAGAATTAGAATAGTTGCAGCTCATAGAAGGGTATAGGTAGGATTTGGAAGTTGGTTACCTCAGGGTAGTGGGAGAAGTAGGGCAATTTCTAAGTCAAATAGTAAAAATAAAATGGCAATGAGGAAGAAGCGTAGGGAGAATGGGAGACGTGCTGATCCTAAGGGGTCAAATCCACATTCATATGGGGAGAGTTTTTCTGCATCGGGATTTATTTGGGGCAGTCAAAATGATACTAGGGCAAGGATTGAGGAGAGAGCAATGGAGATGAGGAGAATGATTATGACTAGATTCATTATCTTTCCTTGGAGTTTAACCAAGACTAGGTGATTGGAAGTCACTTGTACTAACTTTAAATACTAGAAAGATATGATCCTCATCAGTAGATAGAGACATATAGGAATAATCATACAACATCTACGAAATGTCAGTATCAGGCAGCTGCTTCGAATCCAAAGTGATGTTCTGATGTAAAGTGATATTGGATTTGACGGAGTAGGCAGATGGCAAGGAAAGTTGAGCCAATAATAACATGTAGGCCGTGGAAGCCGGTTGCTACGAAGAAAGTTGAGCCGTAGACTCCGTCAGCGATGGTGAAAGGAGCTTCATAGTATTCTATTGCTTGAAGAGCGGTAAAGTAAAAGCCTAGTAGGATAGTTAGTGTAAGGGATTGGATTGCTTGTTTGCGTTCTCCTTCTATGAGGCTGTGGTGTGATCATGTTACTGTTACACCAGATGCTAGTAGAACAGCAGTATTAAGAAGTGGCACTTCAAAGGGGTCTAATGTAATAATTCCTGTAGGAGGTCAGCAGCCTCCTAGTTCTGGGGTAGGGGCAAGGCTTGAGTGGTAAAAAGCTCAGAAGAATCCTAGAAAGAAGAATACTTCTGAGGTAATAAAGAGGATTATTCCGTATCGAAGACCTTTCTGTACTGGTGGGGTGTGGTGTCCTTGGAAGGTGCCTTCTCGGATAATGTCTCGTCATCATTGGTATATAGTAAGTAGAAGAAGTATTAGTCCTAGTGTTAATAGGGTTGTTGAGTGAAAGTGGAATCAGATTGCTAAACCGGATGTTATTAGGAGAGCAGCTACTGCGCCAGTGAGGGGCCATGGGCTTGGATCAACCATGTGGTATGCGTGTGCTTGGTGGGCCATTAAACGTTTTCTTGTAAGTAGAGGCTTAGTAATAGGACAAATACATAGGCTTGGATAAAGGCTACTGCAATTTCCAGGAGGGTCAAGAGTACTAGAAGGATGGCAGTGAATGTTGCTACTGTAGTTATGAGAGGTATTAGTGTGATTGTTGCAGTTGAAATTAATTGAATTAATAAATGGCCAGCTGTGAGGTTAGCTGTAAGTCGAACACCTAATGCAAGGGGTCGAATAAATAAGCTAATCGTTTCGATAATAATTAGAACTGGAATTAGAAGAGTGGGGGTTCCTTCAGGGAGGAGGTGGCCTAGGGCTGCTGTAGGTTGGTTTCGTATTCCAATAATAATTGTGGCCAATCATAGTGGAACGGCTAGGCCTATGTTTAAGGATAATTGGGTTGTAGGTGTAAATGTGTATGGCAGGAGTCCTAACATATTTAATGTGAGGATAAAAATTATTAGGGAGGTTAAAATTATTGCTCATTTATGTCCGCCAGGGTTTAGGGGGGTAAGTAGTTGTTGTGTAAAGGTTTTAATAAATCAGCTTTGGATGGAGACTAGTCGGTTGTTTAGGTAACGGCTAGCAGGAGATGGAACTAAGATTCAGGGGAGAGTCAGTGAGATGGCAATTAGGGGGATACCTAAATGTGTGGGGCTTATAAATTGGTCAAACAGGTTTAGTGCCATGGTCAGTTTCAAGTGTCTGATTTAAGGTTTTCGGGGCTTAATGTGGGGATATCATTTGTAAAGGTGTGATTTAAAATTTTAGGGGGAATTACTGTTAGAAAAATTAGTCATGAGAATACA
>JAODLJ010090594.1:0-14243 GCA_027576115.1 Cathorops melanopus | reverse complement strand
AAAGCATTCCAGGTGACTACCTCATGAAGCTGGTTAAGATAATGCCAATAGTGTGCAAAGCATCATCAAGGTAAACGGTGGCTACTTTGAAAAATCTAAAATATGAAGCATATTTTGTTTTTTAACCCCTTTTTTGTTTATCACCTAATTCCATACATGTTCAATTTGTTATTTTATATATTATTGTTTGATGTCTTCAGTATTGTACAATGTAGAAAATAGTCAAAACACAGTAACACCTATGAGTATGGGTGTCCAAACTTTTGACTGGTACTCTATATTGCATGAATTCCATGAAATCTACCATTTTACAGTGACCCATAAAATTCATGTAAAACATTACCAAATGTGTCATATGAAAGAAGTGTATGATACTTTATTCTAATCTGGTCAATATCATAAAATTCTGTCATTATATTTTGCCGTCATCTACATGCCAGGTCTTTCAGACCCAGTACATATTTATAAATGGCTGAATATCTTCACCCGTACCTTCATTCTGCTCATTTCCTCTGGAGTTGGTTTTTGGCCTGAATGATTAAGATGTAGGTAAATGACAAAAATGACTAAAATGTATGCAATGTAGGTCACATAGATCCAAATGCATTTCCTTTACAAGGTAGTTAGCAATCACATGACAAACCAATTAAGGCAGAATTTTGTCAACATTTCTTCTAAAAATGAATATATAGTCGGCCAATTGGCCCGTCAGCTGGAGCCTCTTGCAAGGCTGTCTGTGTCTATCTTTAGCACACTTCATCTACCACTGGCTTGCTAGGCCTGTCACAGTTTCGCCAAACAAATAACCAGTCTCTCTCTCTCTCTCTCACACACACACACACACACACACACACACGCGGGGAGAACATGCAAACTCCACACAGAAAGGCCGCCATTGGCCACTGGGCTTGAACTCGGAAGCTTCTTGCAACAGTGAGGCAACAGTGCTAACCACTGCACCATGCTGACCCATAATACTTAGAGCTTGATATTACATTTTCCAAAGGTGGAAGTGGCCAGTAACTTTTATAAACTGAACAATAATGCTATCGTGTTTATTCTGACTTATTTACCAGCTAATTATAGTCACTTTTAGAAAATAATGTTCATAATTCCTGCTAAGCAAAAAAAAGAAAAGAAAAAAAAGCTACTATGAAGTACTACATACTGCATATAAAGTACTGTACATGAAGTATATTACAAAGTAAGGGTCTAATTTACTTACATTTGTTTTGTTTTCATGAAGTAGAAAATCAAACCAGCAACTGCTGCGATGCCTAACAAAACTCCAATAACAATCCCAGCTATAGCTCCTGCAGACAGTGAGCCTCCACCTCCACCTTTTTTTTTTTAAATAAAGGAGAGATAAACCATCAGATTATCATTAAATACACATAAGAACACTGCATTTAAAACAATGTTGATCTATAAACTATAATAAAAAGTAAAAACTATAATGTAGTGTATATCACAAGGGATTGTTTTCAGACTACACAGGAAGCTCAGCTTTCCCTAAAATTTCATTCAGTTGAGGCAATGTTTACCGCAGTGTCTATATTACTAATCTTCATGAAATTCAACATTTTAATGAATTTTAGTTTGTGATAGAAAATTGTGCTTCCCTTATTTTAATAACCACCAGCCACTGGTGTACATACATGATTTAAAAAAAAAAAATATGAATGAAACAAGAGGGAAGAACAAATCAAAACACTATAGTTTGATGCATACTTTTACTCAACAAAACATTACACACAAGCAGTGTTCGGCAACCACAATGCCGAGATGGGGAAATTCATGACAAAATACTGATGCAGGTAACGTTCTAGTCAATGTGTTTCTGGATTTTACTGCTATATGTGGTACTATAGATCATGGAAAACATTTCAAATGCCTTGAGAACTTCTTTGGTGTTTGTGAGACTCTTTAAATTGGTTTTCTCTATATTTACCTGGGTATTTACCCACTTTTATTTTTCTTTGTACAGTATATGTTACCAATGGGTCAGACAACTAAGAAGAATAGACTCAGTTTTCATTGACTCTGTACACAGAAAAAACATTTGCAGTGCCAGATGTAACACCTTTTGATAAGCTGATTACCTGTCTGTCTAAAAAAAAAAAAAAGGATGGACTGGTAGCAAGTGGATGAAAAAAGAAAAGAAAAGGCAGCTAACAGACTTGGAAATCTGGCTTTACAGACAAAAGCTGAAATTTAGAAATCTTGAGGTACATCTGGATTCTGACTGAAATTTTAAACCACACATTAATCACTTTACTAAAACTGCATTTTATCATCAAATAATTTTTGCAAGAAATTGATCCAGGACTTCCTGTAACCTGAACCTTCCTGTAACTAAAATCTGCAGCAGCAAAAATATTAACATGCAGCAGAAAACATGATCATATTAGACTAGTTTTAGATCAGCCAACTGGCTCTCTGTTTCCTTTAGAATTAATTCAAAAATATTATTCATCATTTCTAAATCTCTTAATAACCTTCATACATCTCTGAGTACATAAAAAACTTTATTCCGAATGATTTAATGTAAGCTTTCTCCTTATTCCAAATATAAAACTTACAGTGAAGCAGCCTTTTATTTGTATGCACTAATTAACAATTATTCGCCAAAGGGGAAGTGAATATCGGTGAATAATAGCGAGATGAAATCTCATTAATTGTCTTAGTATAAATAAATACACAGGTGATTATTTTTTAAAAATCATGTGAAATCATTTATTTCAAACTTCAAAAGCGGCATGCAAACGTAATAAAGGTGTCCACAGACGTGTGTCACTTATCCATGCTGAGTCACATAAAATACTTTGTTTTGAAATCGATAAAATAAATCACAATGCCACCTTACCTTTGAATAGTTTCAGACCAAAGTTCACAACATATTTAATGCTTTTAGGAATAACATTTTCTTTCAGATATTGTAATTCTTCCTCACTTACTGGGACGAGGCGATTGGCCACCATGTTGCCAAGTGACTTGGGGTGATTATTGAGAAATGGTCCAAATTTCTTGACCAATCAGCATATGAGATTTCCAATAATCACCCGTGTATTTATACTAAAACATACTGTTTCAACTTAAATATTTAATTAGCTTTTATTAGTTTCCTTACTTTTACTGGAATGTTATTTTTTTTTATTTGTTTACATTTTATTATTCAGTGTTGCTTTGAATTTGTATTGTATATTTTTTATATTTGCTGCATTTGTCTTATATGCCTTGTTTGTTTTTTTAACTTCATACTGTACAGTAATTTGAGCTACAATTCAATACAAATATGAAATGATTTATAATGTGCTATATAAATAGGTTTATGTTATTCATTTCAGAAGCTCAAGTGATCTAGAATGAATGTTAATTAAAACGATCTCATACTTATTGCAGTGAAGAATCAATCTTGTTTTTGCATTTTGATTTAAATATCTGATGTCTGATTAACTTGAGAAAAGCCCCAATTAAAGTTTCTGAATTCCAGAGTAATGCTTTACCTTGAATTACCAAAACATGGGATCCTGAGGCATCAAGTCCAGTGACAAAATTGGAGGCCATACAGGTGTAATTTCCAGTGTGTGTTAAGGTAGCCTGCTCCACCGTAAATATGGGTGTTTTCACTTCGGAAAAATTCCCATTAAACATCCATGCAAATAAAGCATTTGGTGTAGATTCAGTGTGGCATAACAACATCACAGTTTGTCCCACTTCCACTTGACTTGGTCCATTAACTGTCACATTATCTGGTCCAACTGTAACACACAGTACACAGTCACTGCTTCTCAAATTAAGCCAAGACGTTTCTTTAGTTTAAAACAAATCAGTACCAGGAATATATTTGGACCTACAGTTAACAATCACTGTGTATGTTGCAGTATCAGAGCTGATGGGGTTGCTGAGTGTACACTGGTATACACCACTGTCTGATCTCCTCACCGGACTGATCATCACCGATCTGTTATCATTTGAGAATGTGATCCTGTCGCTAGATGACAGTTTCTGATTATCTTTCATCCATTCAGCACTGTGGATGGGCCCACTCGCTTTACAACTTAATGTAGCATTGGAAACACCTTCTGTTACCAAATCTGTTGGTCCAGTAACTGCTGCTCCAAGTATTTTTTCTGTAAAAAAGAAATCACAGAAGAAATATTATGCATAAACAGTTAAAAGGTTGATTTAACATTAATGTTTGAATGATGTGAAATAAAATTAAAACGCAATCTTGCCTTTGGAGTGATGAAAAAAATAAGTTGTAGCCACTTTTGGTGAAACCAATGCAATTTGGAAACCATATTAACCAGACCCATGTTCATTTCTAACCCTACGTTCTCCTATTGTTAGCTTGAAGCTACAAAGTTGTTAAAATATTGTAAAAATTACGAGTGGCTATTTCAACAACAACAAACCACTCGTCATACTATATAATTAATTACTTGTGATCAGTTGGTGAGATAAACTTGATTAAAAATGATGGAAGGAAAAACATTTCAGCTTTATATTTTTGTAAACTCATTATCTTTTAGAATGGGTTGAAGAAATGAATAAAAAAAATCCTATTCCTTACATTCCAAACAAAATAACTAAATAAAGAGGGCCATTATACTCACATATAGGAGTAAATAAATGGATGTATTTCTAAATAAATATCAATAAGAATCTAAATGGGAATCTGGTTATTGTGAAATTCATGAACTATTCAAAAAAACATTGGTGTGCTTTTTAATCCAATCACCTGTCTTCATTTCTGTGAATTTTGTATTAAATATACACAATTTATTCTGTGCACTTTGAATTTTTTTTTTTAACTTTGTGGTAACAGAACACAAACTGTTACTCTTGTGAATCCAAGCTACCTTTCAGGTGTCTGGCTACTGCTGTTATTGGAATAAAGTCATTTCCATTTTTCACCAAATTTGAAGAAGTCCTTTTTTTCCTAACATGTGTAACAAAATTCGTACTAAAACTTGGTGCCTAAGACTTTTGCACAGTCCTGTATATTTCAGTATAAAATGAATGTACTGTTTGCAATAATACAGTATGTACTGTAAAATTAACATTTTCTGTAATTTAAAGTAGTCTGTGGTAAAATGACAATATTCTATCTATTTCACATATGTATACTTCTGCCATTGAATCAGCAAGAAATTCAATGCAGTAAATTTTTTGTTCTTGAAAACCGCCTTTGTGAATCCAATATATTATACATTTTTAAACACAAACAATTGAAATCCTCAATTTATCTGCAAGTTATTAATTTTACTTGAGTGAAAATATCTCAGTGTGTCATTGTCCACTTTTTGTGGCCATATTTTGCAGGTGGATAAAGTTTGCAAAAGGCAAAAATCTGTACAACAAACAGCAATGAAAAATCTGTTATTTTCTAGAAGAGCTGCTTTGGCTTAATTTAGTGCTTTGCTCATTTTTGTTGCACATGAATTCAATAAATAAACTACAGTAAAACCCACCAAGTACAGTGATGCTGAAGGGTTCAGACGTGGAGTATCTCAGGGTCTGTTTGTTATGTGCAATACAGGTATAATTGCCACTCTGACTGCTCTGAATGTTGTTCAGTCTGAGCTCTTGGCCCATTTCACCAAGCTCTGCTCCATTCACAGCCCACTGAAACTCAGCAGTAGGGCTGGACTCAGCTGAGCAGATGAGTTTGACATTAGACCCAGAGCTGTAGAAATGTCCCACTGGATCTGCTTCAACAACAACATTTTCTGGACCATCTGCAATGGAACAGTCCACATTTAATCAGCTTTAGAGCCATCATGGTCTTGTGAAGACCAGAGATATAATGCGTGTTTGTTCGATAAATCTCATGACTGTCAACAAGACGCACGATATGAAATAACTCACAGTAAATGGTGAGACTCAGTGGAGGACTCCTTTTCTTGCTGATGGCGTTGGACGCTTCACACTGGTATGGGCCTGTGTCACCTCTGATCACACTGGTGATGGTCAGACTGCTGTTGTTGTCTGTTAGCTGAACTCGCCCCCCTGCTGTTACCTCAGAGCTGCCATTCAGCCAAATAAATGAAAGCAAGGAGCCAGATGCAGAGCAGATGATGTTCACAGTGCTGTTGAATTCAATCAGCTCTGTGTTACTTGGTACTATTGTAACGCTGGAGACGGGAACTGGGGATTTAAAAAGTAATACAGGGCTCAGGTAGACACCAGTATAAATAATATTTGAATACTAAATTATCATCATCAAAACATAAGCGTATTCACTGTCACTGTACCAACACTATTATTATTATTGAAAATCATAAGCGCTAATCACCGTTTCTTTGTTTCAGCCATACTGACTGAGGGAAAAAAATGCAGAGTAAAAATTAGCTTT
Organism: Cathorops melanopus; assembly: GCA_027576115.1. Lineage (NCBI taxonomy): Eukaryota > Metazoa > Chordata > Actinopteri > Siluriformes > Ariidae > Cathorops > Cathorops melanopus. The sequence goes on along the minus strand of JAODLJ010090594.1, from coordinate 7,882 downwards.
GACTTAAAATGAGGAAAGTACTCTTTGCCAACTTATTTTTAGTCCAATAAATCTGCTATTATGGAACTACAAATTTTTAATGTGGGCGCCAGCCACCGATCTTTAGCCACCAGTCACGAAGCTCTCAAAAGAGGACATTTTGCTGTAATGTGGCAGCAGATGTTAAACTGGCACAAACAGAATGGCCAAAGACACAACTATTCTAGCTTAGTGGTCGTGTAGCATATTATTTACAGGATGATCATTACAGAAATCTGGGGTGATAAATATGTACTGGGTCTGAAAGACCTGACATGTAGATGACGGCAAAATATAATGACAGCATTTTATGATATTGACCAGATTAGAATAAAGTATCATACACTTCTTTCATATGACACGTTTGGTAATGTTTTACATGAATTTTATGGGTCACTCTAAAATGGTAGATTTCATGGAATTCTGAATGATTTCTGAATGATTTCTGAATGATTTATCTCAGTTAATTAAGTAAAAACATGTCCATGATCTTTCCACCATGCTTACCTGCGATGATATCGTCCAAGTTTTCCTCAAATTACTGATCGTGCTAAAAAAAAATTACATCTCTGGTAATGAGCTGTGTCATCACATACGTAAAAAGATCAAAGGGTGGGGGGGTGTCTTCCGGTTGATTAATTAACCAATAATAACTGAAACTCTCCTTTGTAAGATTGTTTTTTATTGGTAAATCTGAAAAGGGGTCGATAATTATGGACTGTCTATAATTGTAGCCGCTGCTCTGTTATTGATAAATATTGCTTCTGCACTTGCATCCATCTACTACCGCTCCCTAACAGATGCATTTTTAAGTCTATTTTTCATTTTCATATTTATTTTAAGGTATATGGTAATTTGAAAGTTTTTAGTGAAGATTATTGTTTAAAAAACTAAATGTTTACAAAATGAAACGTACAAAAATTATTTGGTGCCTTTATTTTCAAATTTAAAATGTTGAAAGTTGAATGATGTGGGGGAAAATTTAATTTTTGTGAGAAAAACTGTCTGTTTTACAGGATGTAATTTTAGTCATTAATTTACAATAAAAAAATTAATGTCGTAATTCCTGTTACAGTAGTCAAATATTTGCTCCGATAAATACAGCACCCAATTATTGTGATGATAATTACAGTATTGTGATTATTACTGTAATAACTGTATTGTTCCTCTGTACTCAAGGACACAACTGTCAGGACGCAACAAGACAACTTTTGTGTTGCCTCTATTTCCATACCGGACAGCTACCGGTATCAGACCCCTTGATAATTAGTGCCCCCGGCCATAACCAGCCATTACAATAAGTACAGCATTTTATAGTTACTGTGATTAAACTCACAGTAAGAATACTGTGGAATTTAGGACAGTAACTTACTAGATAATTGCTGCCAGCAAGTTACTGTACATTTCAGTGTTTGGTTTTTTTAAACAGTATAACATTTGTTTTTACCCCCACAAATGTGTGATCAAACAAAAGATAAAAGACCCGACTGATTTTACAAATGGAGAGTATAAATAAATAAGTAAAATAGAATTTTAAAAAGCCAAATCCATAACAAATGAACAGGAAATAACTATTCAAACTTCACTGGAAAAAAATGTGATTGGTTAGATTTAAGAGAGCATATTACATCTAGTTTGCATAAAATATTAAGATTCTCATTAAAATGTGACTTAAATGCTAAAACTAAATTTAAACTAGAGTTACTAGACTGAATTATACACGATACAGTATATACACACTACATAATTCAATCAGATGTAATTCACACAATATTAACTTGATCCAATTATGTTTTAAAATCTTGTAATTAAAGCTGGTGAGGTCGAACAGTGCGGCAACAAATATCACAGTCTCACAACACCAGCAATCCTGATTTGAGCCTGAGTTTTTATGAGGGCACATGATGTGATTTTATTCAGGAAATTTGATCATGCCATTTCAAATATGTTGGATGTATGAAAACAAATAGTCTTAATGTCATGCAATTCAATCACATGGAACTGAATGAGACACTTTTTTTAGTAGATTCTATTCTAGCAAATTTATTTATTTGATGAATAATTACACCACCACCATTTGGAGTTCAAAAATTATATAAATTATATTATAGATTATGTAGAAGCAGTTACTCTATGACAAGACATTGAAAACCAAAGTTAAATTGCTCATGAAATGACTATAAATCTATTTGAAATGACTGAATCATTCCTTTATTTTCTGTACTATTTATCCACAGGTGAACTGGAGCCAGTCCCAGCTGATATTGGGTGAGAGGTGGGGTTCACCCTGGACAGGTCGGCAAAAGACTGTGGGGTTAACACAGAGAGACAGACAGCCATTCACACCTGTTGGCAAATTAGAGTAGCCAGTTGACCAAATCTACATCTTTGGACTCTGGGAGGAAACTGGAGGACCCAGAGGAAACCCGCATAGGCATGAAGAGGACATCCAAACTGTATCTCCTCTATCCTGGAAGATTTATGAAACTAACCCATGGCAAAATTGACTTAATTTGTTATATGGTAAATATTCAATTCATTATTTATTTATTTATTTTTTATTACTGTAGGAATAGTACTAGGGTTAGTTCATTGTACTTGAATGAGCAGATACAGTATGTTGTGTTTGTTAGATAAGGACTATTATTTTGGGCATAACTGATATTCTGATGTATTTGAATGTAGAAATGTATAATTTAATATCTATAATCAGATGTAATAAATCATCATATGAAGTTACTCACTACTTGAGTAGTCATGAGATTCTTAATACACAAGTCATTAATTTGATGAATATTTTTTACTTCTACTTGAGTCATTATTACCAAGTAACAATACATTAAACAGGATTTTAACCAGTAGATTGCATTTTGAGCCATTTTCAACCCATAAAATGCTGATTTTTATTAAAAAGATAATTGTCAATATTAACATCAGCATTGATGTGTTTCATCACAAAATTAGTTGATTGCTAAAAACATTTAAGTATGCAGTACCTCTTTAATAAAGCAAACACAACAGTTTGAAGGTCTGTAAATGATTAAGAATGGGATTCTGAGAGCACCTTTCAATATAAAACAAAGTTATTCAATAGAAAGAAAGTTATCAAGCAGAACCTCTTTGCATTGGAACATATATCTGAATAACAAGCGTCTTGAAAGTACAGTTGTTGTCAGAAGTTTATATAGACGGTATCATGGCCATATTGGGCTTTAAACGATTTCTTTGAACTGTTCTTTTTCTGGGGCAGAATGACAATAATGTACATTTTTAATAATAAAAAAATAATTTAGTGCACAAGTTAATTTCATTTCATAAAAACAAAAATCTGTGACTTGTTAATTCACCTGAACCTTTATTTAACTGACAAGTACAAAGAAAAGATTTTCAATAGTTTTACTGACCAACTTAATTGTATTTTGTAAATATCAACAAAGTCAGAATTTCATGCCTGCAACACACTCAAGAAAAGTTGGGACAGAGGCATTATTACCATTGTGGTATCTTTCCTTTAATAACACGTTTTAATTGTATGGGATCTGAGGATACTAACTATTGCATTTTTGCAATCTGACTTTTTGTCCATTCTTGCTTGATACAAGACTTCAGCTGCTCAACAGTCCAAGGTCACCGTTGTCTGAATCTGCTCTTCATGATGCATCATATATCCTCAATAACAGCTAGATCTGGACTGGCAGCAGGCCAGTCAAGCACATGCACTCTGTGTTTATGAAGTCATGCTGTTGTAATCCGTGCAGAATGAGGCCTGGCATTGTCCTGCTGAAATAAACATGGACTTCCTGGGAAGAGACGTTGCCTTGATGAATGTGTCTCTCTAAAATCCCAGTATACGTATCAATGGTACCTTGACACACATGTAACTCACCCATGCACCCCATACTATCACAGATGCTGGCTTTTGCATCTTTCTCTGAAAACAAACTGGATGGCCATGTTCACCTTTGGCACTGAGAACCTGATGTCCAGTTTTCCCAAAAACAAGCTAAAACATGGACTTGTCTGACCACAGCACATGTTTCCACTGTCTCTCAGTCCATCTGAGATGAGTTCAGGCCCAGAGAAATTGGCGGCATTTCTGCATAGAACTGATGAATGGCTTCCTCCTTGTGTAATACAGTTTCAGGTTACATTTCTGAATGCAGCAGCAGGCTCTCTTAAGTGACAATGGTTTTCCAAAGTACTCCTGAGCCCATGTGGCAATATTTGTCACATTAGCATGATGGTTTCTTAGACAGGGCCACCTGAAGGCTCGAAGATCTCACACATTCAACAGTGGTTTCCAACCTTGCGCTTTATGCTCTGCAATATCTCCAATTTACCTGAATCTTTTCACAACATTATGTACTGTAGATTTTGAAAGACTGAAACTCTTACTTTGATAAATATTCTTGTCAAATTGACTCACAATTCTCTCATGAATTTTGGCACAAAGGAGTGAGCCATGACCCATCCTTGTTTGCAAAGACTGAGCCTTTGGTGCATGCTCCTTTTATACCCAATCATGTTGCCAGTTAACTTGCTTATTGTCTAATCTTCCAAAATGGTGTTACTTGAATATACTATAAACTCTTCAGTCTTATTTTGCCTCTGTCCCAACTTTTTTGAGTGTGTTGTAGGCATTAAATTGTAACCTACTTTATGTTTACAAAGTACAATTAATTTGGTCAGTAACACTATTGAAAATCTTTTATTTGTACTTTTGTCAGTTAAATAAAGGCTCACATAAATTAACAAATTGCAGGTTTTTGTTTTTATTGCATTTTGGAAAATATTCCAACTTTTTTGGAAATGGGGCTAGGAAAAAAAATGGAGCTTTTTGACAAGCAACACTCAAAGTGGGTTTGATGTGAAAAGAAGGATGGCTATTATGAAAAAAACCCTATCCCAACATTCTCTGATGTTGTGGGGGTGTTTTTTCCTCCAAAGGTCCTGAAAACCTTTTGAGGTACATGGCATCATGGACTCCATGAAATACTAGGACATTTTAAATCAAAATCTGGCTGCCTCTGCCAGGAAACTAAAACTGGGTCGTCCTTGGATCTTCCAGCAGGACAATGATCCAAATCAACACAAAAATGGTTTGCTGACCCCAGAATCAAGCTTCTGCCATGGCCATCTCAGTCCTCTGACCTGAACTCCATTGAAAACCTGTGGAGTGAGCTGAAGACGAGCTCACACAAGAGAGGGCCTAGGACCCTGGATGATCTGAAGAGATTGTGTAAAGAGGAATGGTTTCAGATGCCCTGCTCTGTATCTCCAATCTTATATAATGTTATAGAAGAAGACTCAATGGTGTTTTACTGGCAAAGGGAGATTGTACAAAGTATTAAATGGATGGGTGCCAATAATAGTGGCACGTGTGTTTTTGTTGAAAATAATTATTTCTTGACAAGGGATTTGCTTTTCTCTGAATAAATTTATTGCAATTAAAGGTTGGATTTTTCCTTATTCAGAGTGAGATGAAGCTACTTCACCAAAACGAGGCTTTTTTCCTCACCCTTTTTACAAGGGGTCACCTCTTTACAAGGGGTGCCAATAATCCTGGTGGGCACTGTGTATCCAAATAAACACACAGACTCAGCGAGAAAGAAAGAGAGAGAGAGGTGTAATAACAGACTCACCTGTACATGTCAGCAGAAGCAGAGTGCAGCACACAGCATGTAAATCCATCAGGAGAGATCCAGAGCTCCACCGCTGTTTCTCAATAAGAGTCTCTACAGAAAGATCTGTGCTGATTAATCCCACAGTGTGACCCGAAATAAACCGAACAGTGCCGATTAGTTATAAACACAAACCTCCGGAGAAGTGAGCAGAATAAACAGGCGAGACAGTAGGTGAACAGAGTTCAGTGGAAAAACCCTATCGGTCACATTCAGGTTCCGCCTTTATAACTTTACAGTCATGTGACAAGTTTCATCAGTTCTGTCCTATAAACACAATAGAAATGTTCTCATATTTCAATACTTGTTCACTCTAAAATAATGTTAAAAGATGCGATTTCAGCACTGAAAGATTTATGATAACACATGAAACAAGTCACTGTATAATCACTCCAATATCCTGTGACAATGTACAGTATATCAAAATGCAACAAACCAGTTTAAGCTCTGAAATTTAAAACTAAGTGAACATACACCGCTATTAATTTATTATCTATTATTCCAAGGCAAAAATATTATTTAGAAAAATATTAAGAAATTAAATGATTGATTATTGTACTTGCACACACTTGCCTTTTATGAGTGTTTTTTTTATGACAGAAACCCTTCCATTCCTTCCTTATATTAATTATTTCTACAAGAAAAACTGTAATGACAGTAAAGAATTTGTCATGAATTGCAACTGAAATTAACACTTCTAAAATGCACAGAATTTAAAACCAGAAATTGCACACACATGGCTTACAAAAAACTTATATATGGCATACTTAATGTTTAACCAAATATTCACTTCCTCTTCCCAGAACAGGTGAAGTCTGTCCCCTGGAAAACTTTAATCTCTGTAAAAGATTAAAGTGCAGTGTGTTAATCACACAATTATATCCATATTGTTATTGCAGAAAATATGTTTAAAGCTGAATTACAATTACAGGACACAAAATTAACCTAAAATATAATCATATGATTCCATATAGGTGGTGTAGACTCAGTGCTGTGTAACTACAGCATTGACGGTATGTGAAGTTAGATGAAGAGGTTCACCGTTTTTAAATTCAGGATCCAAAAAAAATCATGTCCATGTTCCCAAAACACATATGCGCACAGCCGAAACTAGAAGAGCTAAATGCTGCCGTAGGAGGAAGGTTTCTCTCTCTCTCTCTCTCTCTTTTTTGAAAGAGACATTAAACATCACTGACAAGGAAGCAGAGAAGACCAAACCACACTGGACAGTAAACATACAGATAGATGTTGTTCTGCACAGCTTTATGGCTATAAAAATATGTTAATAATGAAACATTTATTAACAGTATTTGGGGACAAATAAATTTTTCAAGTGTCTGGGACATTTGAAAACCTGCCAAGAAGAGGACACATAAGCCTCCTGAGTACGGTGAAGGAGCTGAAGAAGAACCCAAAGGTCACGGTTTCAGAATTGTACAGTTTACCTGTAGCTGAGTTTTATGGTTAACATGATTTAAGTAGTTTTAAAGGGCTGCATGAAAGCAGTTCACAAAATGCAGCACTTAAATGTTGCCAAGTGTCATTGACATTGCAAATAGGACTGTGCGTTTTCCTCAAATGAGTCGAAATGAGTCTGTGCTAATAATGATTGTTGATTTTTGCTTATTGCCAGGATATTTTAGTTCAAATCCTCCAAGTCCATGTTCCTCTGCCAGGAGGTTAAAAGTTGACCACAGAGCACTCAATAAGATAATCACTTCTTCTTAAGATAAGAAACTGTTTTCCAAAAGCAATATCACACTCACTGCTCACTCTCACTCACTTGCTGTTGGAGTGAATATCAGCACAGCTGTTATTACCTGAAGCACTCGGCCTACAACCTCGTGCCGACAGTCAAATCACAGCCGTGCTATATTCAATATCACAGCACTCTTGCTTAACTTGCTCATGCAATATTGCTTAAATATAACTCACTGCACATTTTATTCTGGAGTTGACGCATCATCAGTCTTATTTCTGATATTTCAATTAATTTCCTAAACGAACTGAAGTAAAGCTGCTTAACTCAATATCCTCAAAGAGATGCGAGTCCTAACCATGGACAGATTTCTGCATGTGTCTGAGGTTTTCATATGTTACTCTCTCGATGGGGGCGGCACGGTGGTGTAGTGGTTAGCGCTGTCGCCTCACAGCAAGAAGGTCCGGGTTCGAGCCCCGTGGCC
>JAODLJ010090484.1:0-14339 GCA_027576115.1 Cathorops melanopus | reverse complement strand
AGCTTTAATACTTTTTACTGGAACAAGGTAGGGGGTAAAAAAAAAAAAAAAAAAAAAACACAAACAAAACCCCTCCACTCAACTACTGATTCACGCAAAACATTTTTTGTTTATCGTTATCCCTTCAGTCAAATTTAAGAGCCTCACCTTGAGCCTGCATACGCGTCCTAACCAGGGCTAAGGGGTAACTGGCTAACTGGCCACAAGTACTGGACATGGTGCCACAGGCTAGGAGGACAAACACACCAGGATCTGCACTGTCCGTAGCATACTTCTGTAGCCATGAGTTCTTCAGAGTCTGCAAGAAAGACAGAAAAATACAAACCTCATTTTCTAAACACGAAGCATAACCTTGGATACAATGAGATTAATATTTACAGCTTTCAGTTAAAATACATTTTTCTAATCTCTTAAAAAGTTGATATGAAATAAATGAACGAATTAAGCAGAAAGAAACCTTACTTCATAGACAGCCAGGTCTATTCCAGCGTAGGGAATAATGCCGAGCATGTTTGGGATGTAGCCCTTGTAAAACGCTGCTAAGCCCTCTTTCTGAAATATGTGTTTGGCGCAGTCCACGATGCCAGAGTACTGACCCGTCTTTCCTAGGGCTAGTCGAGTCTTCAGAACCTTTAAGAAAGATAGTCTTGATTTAGATGTTTACCGTTTTTCTTCCCCCCATTCCATATAATAGCACAAATACCAGCTTATTAACATTAAACATTTGGAGGACCTTTTTAAAAAAAAAAAAAAAAAAAAATTTATATTGTGTGGTCTACTAAATACATCTTAATCTGTAAAAATGGCAGTCTTCTGTACATAAAGAACAAGCACAAAACAGCACGGATTTACACAAAGGTGAAGAATTACGCCTACTTTAGGGTGGCTTTGGTAATGGAGCTGGCATTTCAAACCAGGTGAACATGGTTTTCTCCATACACACCTGTGCAAATATCTGTCAGTTCTCCAAACAGGTGGACAAGTAACGGTATTCTAGGACACTTTGCACTATTCTCTCACCTCCATTGGGTAGATACTGCTCTGCGCAATGACACCAGCCAGAGATCCTGCAACCAGCCGCTCCAGAATTCCCAGCTTCTCCTGATCGCTGACAATCAGCCGCTTTATCTGATGGGGAGATGCACAAATACAGCAAGGGGGGGGAAAAAAAAAAAAGCGACAAACATTATCACCAAATGATCTGTAACGGATTACCATTGTTAGAGTTTCCTGTCCAACTGTAATCTGATTACATGTAAGCAGTAAGCTCATTACACCCTTACCTGCTCATAGGCCATGAACTTGATGGCGGATTCAGGTGCAATCTTTAAGACGTTGATGCCATTTCCTCGCCACAGTGACCGTATACCACCTTCACGGATCATCTGAGAGAAACCACCGGCGATACACATGGTGTTCATACGAGAGGAGTGCACCTAAAAAAAATGTCAAAGGGTACAAATTTAGCAAGTCTACACATACCGGTAGAAATTAGTAATCAGGCAACGAGATATAGAAATTAAAATCAGACAATTCTCATGTATGGGAATGATAGGAGTTTTACTTTTTTTTAAATAAATTTTGCTCACTTGGCTCCCAGAAATAGACCCATGTTTTACCTTCAAGCTCAGTCCACCATATTTAAAAAAAAAAAAAAAGGCGTTTTAAACTTTGTCATCCAAAGTCCAACTTCCACTGTTAAGCATAACTCCAAAATGCATTTTACAGTATATAGTCACTCATTTCTGAATGACTCAGTTTTGTTTGACTAACCAGAGACAGCCATTATAACCTTTGACCATGTACTTGCTTTCCTGTCCTATAACTACAGATGAACTGCCGCTTACCCTTCACCTACTTAGCCACATAACCATTATACAATCCGTTTGACATCCCGTAATTATATCATACAGTCTCAACGTACATCTCCCAGCGGCATCAAGAAATAAGGCTGAGTGAAATTAAACCAAGTTTTGCATTCAAGCTTTCTTAGAAGTGACCCTAAACCTTATTTCATCATTTTCCAACCAGGGGCTCCTTTTTAACCCTCTCCTATACATACACAAAATCAAAAGGACCCCATTAGTACAGCTTTATTTTATGAATCAATCATACAAAATGTTTAACTATAATCCAACTTTTGAAACATTTGGCACATTATTTACATGTGCAAAAATCTGGGATTTTTTTTTTTAGGCTACTTGTTTGCGTTTTCTTTAGCACACATGGATTATGATGACCTGGATGACAGAACAAGCCCATACAAAATGTAAGAGACAAGTAAAAATCAACTAAATATAATAACTGAGCATGGTAGACTTAAGAAAATAAATAAAATTTATAATAAAAAGCAGCATACCCTTCTGGTCACTAGGTGTCCTGAAGCCCACTTTGTGACTGATCACTTTTTAAAATAATCTCAATTTATTTTTTTTAAATACATTTTTTTTTAAAAATACCTAAAATTTTCACTAGGAAATCCAAATTATGCTCCAAAAGTGGCGTGCGCATGTAGGACTAGAGGAGATTCCTGTTTGCCCATCAAAAATTAACAAAAATCAATTTCTCCTCAGTGACTTTTTACACCATCAGGTCTTTACCTGCATGAGAACTTTGAGTCGATCCAGCGGAGCTGTACAGGTGCGAGACACCGCACCAGCTCCACCTCCCGCCACCAGATGTCGCCACCACATCCCTGTCTTCTTCTCCTCTGCCGTGAACTCATCAGGCACCATCAAACTCTCCCCTACATCAAATATCTGCAAGGAGAGGCAAGCAGAAATATCAGGACACAGCAAAAACCTGAATATACAAGGTGGCGGCTACTCCATTACTGCAGGTTGCTCTAATGGAAAGACGGACATTTAAAATGGAGTGGACATCGTCATATTATATTATAGCACAGGACTGTTGAATTCTTAAGCTTCCATAACAGCAGCTCTGGCAGTAGTGCTAACTGCAGATCAAAACAAAAGGATTATATATTAATATACCGTACATACTTGCGTCATACAATTGCTGACGCGCTGAAATATTCTGTTAGGAGACATTTATTTAATATTTATGGACAGTCTCCGGTGACGGCGCTTTGTAAAGGCCAGCAAGCTTTCTGCCATTAGAAAGCCTTCAGGACAGTATGGTTTCTCAGCCACATTTAGTTAATAAGACAAAAAATGAGGGGGGAAAAAAAAAAAAAAAAGCATCTGGTGAGACTGAACTGTGTATCGCTGCTTTAACCTGAATAATGAACCAACTTGTTTCTTGGACATGCTACATGTCCTCCTTTAATTAATAATAAATTATCTGGCAAATTGCTGTGCTGTTTCAATCCTACACCACCCCACTGGTTTTCAACAGCACACTTGGTCACATGTTATTCCTTACTTAAAGACTTCACACACCCAGATGAGAACCAGGACCTGGAGTCTGTTTCTACATGATAAAGACATGCTGGCTTTATCATCAGAGGCAAAGTGTGTGCATGGGTACTGATGCGCACGCGCGCGCGCACACACCATCAGTGTTCAACTTGATCACCATTAAAGAACATTTAATAAGTTACCTTCATCACATCAAAGCCCTGGTATTAAATCATTAACGATTATTACTATCAAGTAACAAAACACTGTTGTAACATGGTGATTCTGTTTGACAGGTGTATTGCAACTTAATTGAAGCTCAACAGCTGCGACTGACTTGAGACAGGATGTCTGAGTCTATGTTTAACTTCCATCAGAGGTACTCTCATATCATTAAGGTCAGGGGTCAAAAATTGGTGCCGAATGTACAAAATGTAGAAGAATATCATGGCCAGGAATAATCCTGAGGACAAAGCTACAGGCTTAATCCTCTGAGAAGAAAAAAAAAGCTCCATAGAGTGTCCACAAGCTTTGGGAAGTGTCCAAATTTAGCTTACTGTTGAATGCTTCCAGTACAGGATGATCTCAGGGATGTTGTCTGCAGGATGAAGCAGGTGGTAGTCCCTCCATTCATTCCAGTCGATGGTCATTGTCCCATTCTTGTCCATGCTGTTTTTTGGGGGGGAAATAAACAAAAAGATGTAAACTAAACATCCACTTCCTGTTGCTGCTGCTAACAAGTCAATTGCAGACACTTCAGAATCTGCACCATCTTCCTGAATCCTAATAGCGACAATTCTCAGTATCTTGTTCACAGCCATGTGGATGGAAAACAAGTTACTGAACATGCACTGAAATTTGAAATTCAAAACCCTTTTCTGAGCTTGAGTCCAAATCATCTCCATAATGATAAATATCTTACTTTATTCTCATATCAGCATCAAAATCAAGTGGCAAAAAAGCTCGTCTTTATTTAAAAAAAAAAAAGCAGAGATGAAGTGAAAGATGAGGTAAGCCAGGCAGAGCGAGAGAGATAGAGGACCGTTTACTTACTACATTATGGGAGCAAACACATGGCCCCGCCTAATTCTGAGAAAACACCAAATAGAGGAGGGGCAGAAAGACAGTGTGTGAGGAGTGAGACAGAAACAGGGATGCAGCAGGACGAAAGAGAGAAAGATGCACAAAAGACAAACAGACCCACACAGAGTTGCCCGTCTTTACAGATCCACCTGATCATATATTGCCCATTTTATCCAAAAGAACCCACCATACAGGTGTACTTTATTATTAATGGTTTAGTCACTTCATACAAGCCCGAAACCCTGAGAAGCAAACACTCTTCAGCTACATCAATAGAGAGATTGTGAACAAACCTTTTGAGGATTTTCTCAGCTTGCTGCTCTGAGATGTGAACACCCAGATCTCTGAGCGACTGCATGATCTCCTGCGAATCGATGTGACCTAAAAACACACAGAGAATGAATCCAAACTTGGGGCCAGCATTTCCAAATCACCAAACAGAACAATGGTCCGAGGATGGCTACAGCGTTTCTCTTTTTAGATCAAAACATTTATATTAAAAAAAAAAAAAAAAAAACCCACTCCTCGGCCCTCAGGTGGATTATACATGTTCGGACACAATGATGCAAATGCAGAAAAATCAGCAACTGCACAAAATACAACAGCAAACCCAACCCTTACCGTCATTCTTCTTGTCGAGACTTTTAAAGACCAGCCGAAGTTTCTTCTCGTGGTCCCTCAGGTAATGCACAAACTCCTCAAAGTCCAGTTGACCATCCAGGTCTTTATCTCCAGCTTTCACAATTTTCTGAAATGACATGATGTGCAAAATAAGGCAGTTGGAACAAAAGGTGAGGAAAACATCCCAGGTAATACAAAAGCATCTGGAAGTCACAGAGATGACTGATTTCAGAGAGCCGCTGGCAGATGGGCTTTGTTTAGCCAAGGCTGCTTTGAAAGGTCGGCGCACCATTATAGCTATTAGTACTGTTTGTACCCAGGCCAATCCGAAGTTCATTTAGTGGAAGAGATGCAAACTTTCAGGAGCTGAGTGCTTCAGAGGGGTTACTGGTTTGAATCATTGAGTTTAAAGAGCTTTGAGGAATAAACAGGAATGGAGATGGAGGATTAATTTTTAACTTCATGCTTGACCAGTGAATGACGACATCACTCCACTTATTTATTCAGATCCTATCTAGAATATGGCATGAATCCAGGCACGTCATACATTTTAACCAAGGGTATTTTTTTAATAAAGCAGCTTGATTAAATAAGATGAAATGCTCAACTATTTAATATGGACATATAAAGCCTCTACAAAATTTGCCTGATCCATTACTTGAGGCATGAGACTAAGTAAACTAGCAGTACTCCAGTACTGTTCATATCCAGGATGAAGACAGGAACCATCACACAGGTATTCCAAAAACTTGCAGATCTCATTTCATATCTTCATCAGGTGTTCATCTGGGGCTTATACAGTAAAGTCCTTCATTAGCACTTTCACAGACCTGCTATCAGCCATGTTCACATCGTGCCCCGACTGGCTGATGAAACATTCTGCAAAACGAGCTGCTGAACCTTAAAACCCAAGGGCACTATTCTTGGAGGTATTAACCTTTTCGTGCAAATACAGACCTGCTAACCTTGAAGAGGAATAATGAGCAGTATGGGTGTTCTAAAATCATGTCCATCACAGAGACTGAGGTGCTTCCACATGACTGAATTTTCATTGCTGCTCAAACCAGCATATGAAAATGGTGTTTTTAAATCACTTTCTAATCATTACTATTAAAATTTGTACAAGTTATTTATTAGATTTGATACATCATAAAATGTGGAGCTCTGATCCAAAATGTGTGAAGGCTTGCAGGTCTGGGAAATGAGTCAGGGTAATTATAGCACCAAACCATTAATTGACTGCATTACAGGGCATCACAACACATATTTAACAATAAGCTGACCAAGTCTGAGTTAACCGCATCAAGATTACAATCCACCAGTTAGTATAGTCAACACTACAGACTTGAACATGTGTGCCATTACATGACCAAGGAGTTGTCCCAGGCAATCATAGCTCACCTGATGAGCTTTTAAAAATAAATAAATTTTTACCCGTTCTATAGTTTTCGCCATGATCCCTAGACGAGTATTACCAAATTAAGCTCATTTAACATTAACGTTGTTACACTCTGAATATACAAGACCAGAATTCAGTATCTGTCTCATATTAGATACACGGCCACTTTAAAAAAAAGAGACACATCTAGTACAAGTTCGACAGTGCCTTAACACACAGCCTTGCCAGATAAGTGGGTCAATGTATCAAGGTTAAGGTACAGACAGCTATAAAAGAAATGCTTCCTAAGCAAACTATTGATCGATGAAGCTGCTTAGAACGAGTGTGTAATCGCAGCTCTTAACATTTACAAAAAAAAGTGTTATAAGTAGCAGAAATTAAGGATTTATGTGAAAAAGCAAGTGGGAAAGAGCTCCAGTACCATCAATTATTCATGTCAAATGGTACCAAAGATGAGAATTCAACATCACGTTGAATTAAGACCATTCTCAGAATGATCACGCCTTTAGAAAAGCATACAAAATGTCCTCTGAAACTGCCCTGTTGAGCGAGCACAGACTTAAACATGCAAACCCTTGATTTGATTCCGCTACCTAGTCAGAGTTTCTTCAACTAGTCAAATGAAAAATCTTCAAGTTTGCTTTCAAAAGGATCGGTTCTGTTTGAATCGAGAATGATCAATAATAGACAAGTGTTTGATCAACTTTTCACATGGGGCTAAACCACTGGATACTGTGTGTGTGTGTTTTGTATGTTCTGTTACATATAAATAATTCACCCATGTCTCACCATAAACATCTCGACATTGTGCAAATGATAAATGAACTTGACAGTAGTGATAAGCTAACAATACCAATGATCAAGACACATTTATAAAGTAAATCTGTTTTAATTGTACTGATCATGTTAATGCTGTTGAGCCAAATGATTCTAAGGTCACCCTAATCTGATGCAGGAATAGATCTGAACAACGTACGAGTGAACACAGGTCATTTGGATTAGCTTCAATGCCATCACCACCAATAGGACAGAATGAATGAAGGAGTTTAAGCAGCATTACAGAGGAGGTTTAGAAAAAGTTCGCGTCATATCAAAGCCTAAACCCCAGCAAACGACCAGGAAGTTAACAAATACAAACCGGAAATGTGAAAATAAATCATAACTGATAAACATGAACTTTAAGAGTGTACCTGTCGCCACTTCCGGTATGTGTTAAACTCCTGAGACGGAAGTACTAAACTCAGCTTGAAGAGAGAATTCAGTTCAGCCGGTAAACTCTTCGACTCGAAATATTCACATTCAGTCGGGAGAGAATTAGAGACAGGCACGTACAGACAAAGGCACAGCATTTCCGGTAAAATATAACACGAATAAATAACCGTTTAAATAGATACTATAATAATAAATAGAATTAGAAAAGCGCTGAGCAGTACTGCGCATCAGAGCCGGCGCGCGCTCCAACATATTTAAAGCAGTGCTGTAACCCCGCCCATTGTGACGCAAGGGAGAGGGAGGGACTCGGTCATGAGATTGGCGAGAACAAACCCGCCTCTGATGACGCACACGTTGGCGGATGTCGTGCTCTGACGACATCGCGGCCGCTGATTGGCTGCTCTAATTTCAGGGCGGATATCACGTGTCGTGTTTCACATTGAAGAGAAGTTTGATGAAAAGAACTGAGTCAAGTTCATACTGCACCAGCTTAGTCCGTTTTCTCCAAAATCACATTAGATTAGATCTTTATTGATCCCTTTGGGAGGGTTCCCTCAGGGAAGTTAAGATTCCAGCAGCATCATTACAGGATAAACAGAATAGAAAAATGGAGAAAAAAACTTCTAGATTAATTAAAAGTATTCACATATACAAATTAAAAAAAAAAAAAAAAAAAAGATATCAGGGAAGAGTTATTATAATTTATTATAAATGCTGTTTCTGTACGTGCCCGTTTCTAATGTGCATACCTGTCAACCCTCTGCAATACTTCGTCTTACAAACTGGGTTGGGATAAATGAAATTGAAAAAAATTCCAACAAAACGAAAACAGTCACCACAGTGTAAACAGTTTCTACTTCTTGTATTTCATGTCATTTCTATGAACTCCTGTAAAAAGAAAAACATTAATTTCTAAGATTTATTTTGTGTTTAATCTTGACAAAACAGTAATATTCATACCTAAAAATAATACGGATTTGTATAATAAAACGTACAGCAATGAGCATGGATATTTGTCGACTATTATTGTGCAATTCCTGAAGACTAGAAAAAAAAAAAAAGTGCAATGGTACGTATTGTACTAAGAAATTGAATATAGAAAATAAAATTATTATCCTTTGCAACCTTTGAATCCGGACACATTTCTTTGATGAGTTCTGGGAAATGATCAGCGACGGCAGCAGGTAGGTTGTGCTCCGCGACAAACTGACTAAACAGTAGACAATTTTGCTTTTTGGAAGAAAGTGTTTGCTGATGGGCTTAAAACTTTTCATCCTGATGACCGCATCCTTGTGGGCTTTTGTTTCGAAATGCTTGCGCAAATAGAATCCAGACGCACCAACTTTGATATCGGCTTTGCAAGGTACACAAAGAGAGTACTGGGCTCCTTTAGATGACGATTTTATCCAACCTGCATATTCGCCAGCAACATTCTCCCATTCCGTAAGGTGATGTCCATGCGTTGTGGTTTTACATTTTTTTTGGTAGCTGGTTCTGACAGCTTGTGAAGCACACGTGTATATATTGACTAAACTGTAGTCTTCTCTCTCGCTCTTCGTGAGTTTTCTAAGCCAATCAGTGGTGCCAATACATGTAAGGTAAACCACGTGAGAGTATTATTGGTCTCGCGAGTTTTCTAAGCCAATCAGCGGTGCCGATACATGTAAGCTTCGGCCCGATGACGGCAATGAAAAAGTTTCAAATCGTCGGAATATTTAGTAAAAAAACAAAAAACTGAAAATCGATGTCTCCAGGTTTGTCGTGTATGGCGTACACAATTGAAAATTGGTCACCACTTGTACAAATTACAACCAAATCATACAACTTGACAGGTATGAATGTGCTCTAATGCAGTGGTTCTTAACTGGAACAGTCTTGGGACCCACCATTTTCCACTGTCATTAGGTCGCGACCCAATTTTTTTTAGCGTTCAAGTCAATTCAATGCAATTCTCAAAATATAACCATAATAGGCCTGTGTAATAACACTATTATTTTTATTATTATTATTATTATTATTATTATTATTATTATTATTATTATTATACCTACTTGTGTTTGCATCTGCATGGCCACTATATGCTGTATGTCTGGTCAATAAAAATAGGCAAAACACATTTTTAAAATATAATTCATTTTTAATTCATTTAATCAGGACGTGAACTTTATCCTACATTTAACAAAGTGGGCTGTATGAACATTGCAACATGAATTTGAGCAACAACTATTTCTTGACATTAAAAATATCAGGTATTAGGCTTTCAAGATCTGGGAAATTTAACATTCTGGTTTGTTATGAATAGCAGTAGGCCTATGAACGCAGCAATTAACAAAATAAACATTGGCTATATTCTCACGTATGCCTAGTAATACTTGTACAATGAGGAGCACCTTTAATGGGAGAGTTGGGGATGTTTCTTACTAATTACAAGGGCTTCGAAATCTGGTAGGATGGTAGACAGAGCGACTCGTAGATCGTGTTCAGTGTCCAACCTGTTCCTCTGTTTTGATTTGAGTTGGACAAGAGTGGAGAAGCCACTTTCACAAAGATAGGTGGTGCTGAAAGGCAATAAGATTTTAATTGCCCGTCTTGCTAACGTGGAATACTCAGCTGTGACATTGCACCAGAACTGACACAGAGTGACTTTGCCGAATGTTGCTTTCATTGACTGGTCACACGACAGTTCGATCAGCTGGTTCTCTTCCTCACTCGGCAGCGCAGCGCTTTCAACGTCGGTTTCAAAGGGATCGCGCACCCATTCTTCCTCTCTGCTCTGTGCGCTCTCCGGGAAGTAGTCATTAAACCGCGTTTGCAGTTTGTTGAGATGTAATATTCGGGGTCGTACCTTCGTTTCGACATCTTGTTTAACACTCAAATGACTGGTTGCACGTTATCTCGCATAAACATTCTGATTGTATCTATGGCAACAGATGACACGGAGTTCAATCGTCTATCAAAACAAGAGTTGTAAATTGTCGCAGGAAAAAGTTGGACGTGTGTTTTTTTTTCTTTTTTAGCGAATCAATGAATTAGCATTTTTTTACACCACGGCTCCGCGACCCACCAAGGACCCCTCCGCGACTCACTTTTGGGTCACAACCCACCAGTTAAGAAACACTGATTATGACCCTCTTAAACCAGAGCACTGTATTGCTGTATAATTACGATCATATTACACCTGCATGATCTATAACTGTATAATTACGACCCTATTAAACCCACATATTTTACTGCTGTATAATGATGGGCAAATTAACTGCCATACTCCATTATGATATAAATATAATCTTATCAAACCCTATAATTAATTGCTTTGCATCTTATTAATCTTTATTACAGCCAGTATTATCTGATTCTCACTCAGATAATACTGGCTGGAATAAACTTTTATCCTTTACTGTTGTTCTTGACAATTGCGCAACCTTATCACAATGTTATTATAACTTCGTTACGAACAATGTTTGTAATAACAAACCAAAATCCTTTCATGCTGATTACTGTATGATCATGACCTTGTCAGGTTTAAATTAATACCAAGTAGTTATTACTGTGTAATTGTACACTTAGTAAATTGCTATATTTAATTAATATAAAGATGACAGTAATAAGCTCTTTATTACTGTATAATACTGGCTGTAATAAACTTTTATCCTTCACTGTTCTGTAATGAGCTTATTATCCTTTCTGTATTATTTCTGAATAATTACAACCCTATTAAACACTTACATTTTAATAACACACACACACACACACACTCACAGGTTTTTTATCTCTGTAGCTCCTCGGAACGCTTTTCTCGGAATGCCTTGAATCTGATTCTCACTCAGATCCCTGCAAAACACACACACACACACACACACACACATACACCAAAATTATAAACAAGAAGACATATATGAGACACATAATTTCAATTTTGTCCAAAAACAAGAATTCATGACAGACAAATGTCCTTATGTTGCTTTCAGATTGCCTTTTGTCTCTTAGTGCAGCAGTGCTGTAAAACGAACTTATGTTTATCTGATCACTTCATATTATTAAAATTCCTGGTGTCATGGTTAACATTAGACGTTCTGCTCCCCTCACACACACGGCAGTACTGAAGTGATGAGGGTTAAGGAGCCCTACACAGCAGTTGCTTCAGTTCAGCAGGAAGTCACAGCTTCATTCAGGATGTACAACCTTCAACCCCACTGTGTGTGTGTGTGTGTGTGTGTGTGTGCGTGTGTGTGTGTGGTGTCTCCACAGGAGCTGACTTTAATGAAGAAGTCCTTCTCAAATTTCAACAAATTCAATTTTACCTGCCAATCAAATTCCACATACATCAGTCACTGTGTGTGTGTGTGTGTGAGAGAGAGAGAGAGAGAGAGAGAGAGAGAGAGAGAGAGAAAGATTGCCTGTCTGTCTTTGCAGCTGACAGAAGCCCTTCTTCATTCAGACGCCTGTCAATCAAAAGAGTGAGAGCTGATGTGACCAATCAGAGAAACACAACTCTCACTATAAAATAGTCTCGCTCTCTCTGTCTGTCTGCCTCTATCTGAAATTTCTGTCTGTCTCTATATCTGTCCCTCTCACTCTTTCTCTATGTCTGTCTCTCTGTTTTCTGTCTGTCTCTCTTTATATATACGTGTGTGTGTTTCTCTCTCTCTCTGAGAGACAGAGAGATATCTGTCTCACTCTCTGGCTATCTCTGTCTTTTCTCTCTTTTGCTCCAATGTAAGAATGAGTGAGTCTGTGCTACTGAGTTGAATCATTGTCCTTATGTCCACTAGGGGGCAGTTAACACTTACATTTCACACACACACACACACACACACACACACACTATCGAGTAGGAATTGGCCTACTCGCTATTCCTTACACTGGAAAACCGGGAGCACGGAACTCTGTTATATAGAACAGAATTAGTGATTAAGTAAAGATTTCATACACTACCCAAAGAGAGAGAGAGAGAGGAAATTCCTGTAACGTAAGTGATACCCGGAAATAACCTGTCTTGCAGGTGTTCCACAACATTAAATGTAACTATAAATGGATAAAAAGTATGACATCTCATTCATCTTATATCTTAATAAATTAAAAAAAAAAATTGTTGGCAAAGTCCAGTTCCATAAGAGCAATAAATATCTTTAGGATGTGCTGTTCTAGGAAAATAATCAACTTTCCATCAGGCTGCATCACACCACCTCCTCCATGATTATTTACCTGTAACAGCATGTCCTGAAGTGTTTTATTATTTCCTTAGATATAAAGTAATAAAGCAAGCGAGCTGACTATAAACCAAACGTAACACAACTATAGACACATTCATACAACCTTTAACAAACTAGCAATGAATCAAATTATTCTGATATTCTAATATCGCCATATTAGCTTGCTGTATTCCAAACAGTGCAGAGCGTTATGGCTATTTCCTCAGGTACAGTCCACGAGCACATTACAGGGATTAAAGAAGTGCACTGGATTCTCTCCATGATGTTTTACGGACATCACTGCAAAATGGAGGACACCAAAAATAGTGCACTGTATAGGGTAATGAATAAAGCATGACTTTAAAAATAGCTGAATAGAAGGAAGGGGGGAAAGGTAGAGGAGCAAAAGAAGAAGAGGATGATGGAAGAAGAAGCTAGAGGAGGAGGAGAAGAAGATGAATAAGAGCAAAATGAAGCTGATGATGATAGAGGAGAAGAAGCACAAGAACAACAAGAAAATAGAGAGAAGAAGAAGAGGAAGAAGACGGATGAGAACAAAATGAAGATGGAGAAGAAGAAGATGGATGAGAACAAAATGAAGACGGAGGAGAAGAAGAAGATGGATGAGAACAAAATGAAGAAGAAGAAAAAGATGAAGAAGAAAAAGAGAACAAAATGAAGATGGAGGAGGAGAAGAATTAGATGATGAAGAAGAAGAAAAAGATAAAGAAGAAGAAGATGGATGAGAACAAAATGAAGAAAAAGATAAAGAAGAGAACAAAATGAAGATGAAGATGGAGAAGAAGAAGAAGATGAGAAGAAAATGAAGATGGAGCAGATGAAGATGAACAACAACAAAATGAAGATGGAGGAGGAGGAGAAGAAGAAGATGGATGAGAACAAAATGAAGATGGAGGAGAAGATGAAGAAGAAGAAAAAGATGAAGAGAACAAAATGATGGAGGAGAAGAAGAAGAAGATAGATGAGAACAAAATGGAGATGGAGAAGAAGAAGATGGATGAGAACAAAATGAAGAAGAAGAAAAAGATGATGAAGAAGAAGAAGATGGATGAGAACAAAATGAAGATGGAGGAGGAGGAGGAGAAGAAGAAGAAGAAAAAGATGAAGAAGAAGGAGAAGATGGATGAGAACAAAATGAAGAAGAAAAAGATGAAGAAGAAGAAGAAAAAATGAAGAAAAAGATGATGAAGAAGAAGAGAACAAAATGAAGATGGATGAGAACAAAATGAAGATGGAGGAGAAAAAGAAGAAGAAAAAGAGAACAAAATGAAGATGGAGGAGGAGAAGATGAAGAAGAAAAAGAAAAAGAAAAAGATGAAGAAGAGAACAAAATGAAGATGGAGCAGAAGAAGAAGAAGATGGATGAGAACAAAATGAAGACGGAGGAGAAGAAGAAAGAAGAAGAAAAAGATGATGAAGAAGAAGAAGATGGATGAGAACAAAATGAAGAAG
>JAODLJ010068663.1:0-14825 GCA_027576115.1 Cathorops melanopus | reverse complement strand
GCCTTTTGGAGATCATTTCATCTTCAACTTGCTTAACTGTTCACAGTAACAGCAATTTTGACCAGGGGTGCCCAAACTTTTGCATACCACTGTATATTCTTTAAACAGACTCTATGAAAGGGGAAAAAAACACACAAAATCAACACAAAGTTGATTATTTTCTTATAACAGCACATTTCAAAGTGTTTTTTCCCCTCATTTTTAATACCACAGTAATTTGCTGGCACTAGCAAATGTTAATTTATTGAAAGTTGAACATTTTTATCCATTTTAGTTATATTTAAAGTTATATTTTATCACTTACATTATAATAGCTATAAACAGTTGTTCCTTCACCAGCCTCTCTTTTAACTCCCTATGAGTTAAGACCAAAAAAAAAAAAAGCAGCTGGTCGTGTCACCAAGAAAGCATAAAAACCTCTCTCTTACTGTCGTAAAGTGCTGACAATGGAGACTTTCAAAAATGCCTAAATTTAGTTCTCACAGAAAGCTTCACTATCGCAACAATTACACATAATTTTTTTAAATCCATATTTATGGAGCGTGTGCCACACAAGTTTGTGTGTAAGCTGTTTTTGTAGAAACAATAACATTTTAGAAGAAACACCTTAATATAAATCTATAATTTGCCTTACAGTCAAAACTAATGTCGGCGCTACTGTGAGAGACAATTAAATCAACTCATTTTAACCAAACAGATTCCACAATTCAGCAATATGGTACTTGGTAAAAATTTATTATTACTATAAAAGGAACAATCACAGACATATTTTTCATGACTTTGATTTACTTCTGTAGACTCAGTATGGGAACCCCACAATCTACATCACTGAAAATGGAGTCTCTGAGAAAATGATGTGCACTGAGTTGTGTGACAACTGGAGGATCCAGTATTATAGGGATTACATCAATGAGATGCTGAAAGGCAAGTGATTGAGCTAATTATTGTATCAAAACTATTTTATTGGACATTGAAACATGACATACTCCTCAAACCAAATAATCTTGGTTTCCTTTTGGTTCCTACAGCCATCAGAGATGGCGTGAATGTGAAGGGCTACACTGCATGGTCTCTGCTGGATAAGTTTGAGTGGGATGAAGGCTACTCTGAGAGATTTGGCCTGTATTATGTAGACTTTAAGAATAAGAATAAAACCCGTTACCCCAAGGCCTCAGTTCAGTACTATAAACGCATCATCAGCTCCAACGGATTCCCTAATCTTAGAGAGGTACCAGCTGTTTCCTCTGCGCTCCTTCTATTAATCAATTAATACTCAATAACCACTGGCATTATGATCTGAGAAGGATTGACATGGTTGAGAAGTTAACACTGCAAAGGCATTTTATTACAAATATACTTTCATGTATAATGAGACACAAGAACTTGTACAAAAATGAATAGAGTTTGTACCATAGCTCTAATCCATTTCTTCACAGAGTAGTCATTTTTGAGCCTCTAATGCAAAATGTCTTGAAGAGACAACAAGACACACACAGTACTCTGATAAAACGTGTGTTTCATATGGCCATTGGCAGGTTGAGAACTGGAAGAGGAAGGCTGCAGAGATGTGTTCATCTAGCAACCGACTCCTGGCTGCAGGTTAGTACATCTACAGATCTTGATTACTAATCAAGAGAAGGATTAGTTGGAGGCAAAATGCATTACCTATTTGGAGAGAGCAGTGAAAACTAAATCAGAAAAATGACAGTTGTTCCTTTCAAGTTTTATTTGATACAAAACCTCATCTGTCTACTTCTGGATCTGTACCACTTCATTTTGCAAAGCCTACATAATAACCACAATCTGTCATCACTTATCTTTCATTCAGGTATTTTATGTAAGATGGGGATTGGTATCTGAGCCAACAAGACAGTCAGATTGGCAGAGGCTTTGATGGGACAGAAAGTTTCATAAGACTAAACTCACGAACAGTGTTTTATTTTGTTTGCCCCTCCAGCTAATAGAGACACCAAAAATATGGATCATGCAGAAATGCCAAACAATTGGCTTGTGCATGGTGAAGTAGGAACTAGTGCATAAGTCAGATTAAATGTGCTGTTTTTGGTTTGGCAAGCTTTTCACTTTGTCCTGGAAATCCTGGAAGAAGAAAAAAAAAAAAAGACTCTGTGTGGTCTGCCTCAATGAAGCCAGGGTTTCAGCCAGCAGAGACTCGGGAAGCCAGAAAGTCTCACATTTCATTTTCAGGCCAGCATCAAAAACCACATGATATTTACTTATGCAAGCATTTTTCTAAGTTAGACAACAATGTTATATTTCATTAAAACTGCTACTCAGGACTGGTACTTGCTGTGGAGAGGTCAATAATCAAACCAAAACTGGCAGAGTAAATCTGATCACAAGCGACATATATTTAAAAAAAAAAAAAAACACCTATCGTCATTGCTGGCACTCCATTAGTGTGGGATTTACAATAGCTGTTTTTCTATATATCTGCCAAAAGCTGTTTGGGCTAACATAGCATTATCAAACTTCAGAAAGCCAGTTAGTTATTCGCACTCAAGCCCATAATCATTATAATCATCACATAAACATGCAAAACAAGCATATCTCCAGTGACAGCATTACAGATTCATGTCAATATAATAAATTAATAACTGTTGCATCATCTAATAGCAGCACCTTATGAGTTATTTCATTTAGTACAGCAAAAGAACAGCTGTCAAAGGAAGTCGATGAAATTGCCAAGGCGATGCAACTGGCAGTTTAATGGGTCTCTGTGTTTCTTTGGAACCGTAGATGAATCATCAAAATGAGCCAAATTGCATGTTCTGTTAGTTGAATAATGGGCTAAAATTGACAAGACATACTTTAACACACTGGTGAAATCCTTACCTGACAGAATAATAAGAAGAAGAAGAGGAAGGGGAGAGGCAACTTCCACACACACTCACCACCTATGTGCACCGTAGCAACTTTTTAAAAAACGTGTTGCAAGAATCAAAATTGAAAAGTGTTTATTTTAAAAAATATATAAATAAAATTAAGGGGATAAAATATCAAAGATTGTGCTGGTGTATTGTTTTGAGTGCAATACAGGTCAAAGATTATTTACAAATCATTGTTTTCTGTTTTAATGTCAATTTCAACATACTACCCCAACTTTTTCTGATTTGGGGTGTACACACACATTAGAGTATGGTTTTCAGCAATGTTAAAAGGTACAATGATCAATTTTTGATAGTAGTTGTATGAAGGTAGCTGATTTGAAATTCAAACTCTAAAACACATACAGTGGTGCTTGAAAGTTTGTGAACCCTTTAGAATTTTCTACATTTCTGCATAAGTATGATCTAAAACATCATCAGATTTTCACACAAGTCCTAAAAGTAGATCAAGAGAACCCAGTTAGGGGGGCGCTAGTGAGCACCGAATGGAATAGACGTGTTTCTTAGGAGCTCCTCTCCAACATCTGAAATAATTCGGTCTATACTAAAAAATTGTCAGTTTACTCGATATTTTGTGATTGTTGCCACTTATTTAAGGATCAAGGATGGGGAAAACACAGAAACCCAATGCGACAACAAAGCCAGAGCGTGGAGGACAGTCTGAAAGGGGCTCTGAAGTCGCAGGAGCTAGCTTGGAGCTAGCTGCGCACGAGGCATCTCTGGACGCGGCTGATTCTTCAGACCCAACTAAAATCCTTGTGGCCATCGAAAATATGAGCAAGAGAATGACAGATCGCTTTGACGCGTTGGAGGCAACTTTAACGTCTACCCAGGCGTCCCTGCAGAGTCTTGGGAATCGTGTGACAGAGGTGGAAGATGCTACTTCCAGCCTGGATGCCCGGCTCTCTTGCCTTGAGCAGACATGCACTGAACTGAAAGCAGAAAATGAAAAACTCCGCATTAAAGTGGTAGATCTGGAAGCACGCTCAAGACGCCAGAACATTAAAATCGTTGGTCTGCCTGAGAAGATTGAGAAAGGACGCCCGTGTGAATTTTTGACAGAGTTTTTGCCTAACCTGCTAGGGGCGAGCAACTTTTCTAAGCCAATCGTAGTGGATCGCGCCCACCGTCTTGGGAGCCTGCCCGCTGATGAGAGAGAGAGGAATGTAGCCCGACCCCGTGTGATGATTGCCCGCATTCACCATGATCAAATTAAAGAAAAGATTCTGCAGCTTGCACGTCAACAGTTTCCATTGAGCTACAATGACAACGCGATTCACATCTTTCCCGACTTGCCAGTGGAGGTAATGAAGAAAAGGCAAACATTCGATGATGTCCGAGAGAAGCTCAAGGATGCTGGCGCGAGGGTTGGTTTTCTGTATCCAGCTCGGCTACGGGTGACGGTGAATTCAAAGGAGACGATATGTGCAACTCTGCAAGAAGCAACGGCACTCGCAGAAACTCTATCTTCCACATAACGTCCAGTGGGGATTATGAATGTGTGGTATGTAATCTTCAGCGATTGTTTGGGTTTGGACATTTTCAAGACCGAATGTTTGATTTTGAGTTGTTGGAGAGGGCCTTAGCGCAGTTAGAGTACCTTTAGTTTAGAACTTTCTGGTCCAGCTGCCTCTCTGTATGCTTGTAGGGATTCGTTTCTCACTTTGTTTGGGAAAGTGGGAAGGGGGGTGGAGGGGTTTCTTAATGTTCCATTTTAACGGTTTTGTGTGTATTCTTTTTGTTATGCTGGGTGAGTTTTGTGTGCAATTTGCTTTATACCTGATTATTGATGCATCCTAATACTTCCCCGCGAGGTGGCGGCATTACATTTGTCAGCTGGAATGTCCGCGGTTTGGGTCATGTTCTTAAACGTGCCAAAGTTTTTTCTCATTTAAAATCTTTAGCTGCAGATATTTTATTCCTGCAGGAAACGCACATTAGACCCTCTGGAGCAAGATTGCTGAGGTGCAGTTGGGTTAACCAGATATTTCAGTCAACTTTTTCTAGTAATGCCAGGGGAGTGGCAATTTTGATTCGTAAAACAATACCATTCAGGCATATTTCCACATTGAGTGACCCAAATGGTAGGTATATACTGGTTACAGGTCATATATACTCCTTTCATGTTACACTTTTGAATATATATGGCCCAAATTTTGATGACCCTGATTTTTTTTCTAAATTATTTAATTTGATCCCCAATATTGCTGATACACATCTAATAATAGCCGGTGATTTCAATTGTGTGCCTGATTATTTTTTGGATAGGTCGGCCCAGACAAGTCAGCCCTCTTCAGCTGCATCTAAGGTTTTGCAGAGTCTAGCAAATTCCACTAACTTAGTAGATATATGGAGGCTGCAACACCCTACTGGCAGGGACTATTCTTTTTTCTCTCAGAGACATGCATCATTCTCAAGAATTGATTACTTCTTATTAGACTCTAATTTAATTGGGAATGTGCTCTCCTCCAAATATCATAATATTCTCATTTCAGACCATGCCCCTGTTTCCCTGGTTCTTAATCTCAATCATAAACAACAATGTGGCAGATGGCGTTTTCACCCTTCTCTGCTGTCCGATCCCTCATTTGAGGTGTTCATTCTTTCTAAAATTTCTGAATTCATGGACACCAATGACAATGCAGCAGTATCAGACTCTACTTTGTGGGAGACTTTTAAGGTCGTACTCAGGGGCCATATAATTTCTTTTGAATCTGCAAAGAAAAGAGAAAAGCAAAAACGGCTTCAGGACATTGAAACCGACTTAACAAAACTGGATGCCACATATAAATCTGACACTACTGATTCCTCCATACTGCAAAAGATTCTTAAGCTTAAGTTTGAATATAATAACATTTTATCTGATCAAGTTAAGGGCCAGCTGCTGAAATTGCAACAAAAATATTTTGAACTAGGAGACAAGCCCCAAACACTTCTTGCCAGACAACTGAGGAGCCTGCAGGCCGACAGGGCCATATATCAAATCAGATCAAAAACTGGGGAGATAATAACTGACCCTGTGAGTATAAATGAGTCCTTTAGGGAATATTACCAAGACCTTTATGAATCTAAAGCTAGGGGGAACATTGCTGACTGGATGGCACGTTTAGACATTCCTAAATTGAGTGATGAAGCCAGAGAGGCGATGGATGCTGACCTTACCATTCAGGAGGTTTTAGATGCTATAAAGTCATTTCCCAATGGTAAGAGCGCAGGACCAGATGGGTATGGTATAGAATTGTATAAGAAATATCCAAAACAGTTTGCCCCCCTCTTGCTAAGAATGTTTAATCATTCATTCGAAGCTCAGAAATTTCCAAATTCTTTATATGAGGCCAATATCTCATTGTTATTAAAAGAAGGGAGGGATGAGATGGATCTCACATCATTTCGCCCCATTGCTTTGCTAAACACAGATGTGAAGATTTTCACTAAAATCTTAGCAAATAGGTTAAATAACTACATCACCACTATCATTCATGCAGATCAGACTGGATTTATCCCAGGTAGATTTTCTTTTTTTAATGTTAGAAGGCTAATGAACATACTGTATCATAAATATGAGAAGGGCCAGGAAGTAGCTGCACTATGTCTCGATGCCCAACGTGCGTTTGACCAAGTTGAATATAGATACATGTGGAAAGTGCTGGAGCTTTTTGGATTTGGCAACAAGTTTATTTCATGGATTGAAACATTGTACGCCCACCCGTCTTCTTGTATACTGACTAATCAAGATAGGTCCACTCCTTTTTCACTACATAGAGGGACACGACAAGGCTGCCCTCTGAGTCCCTTACTTTTTGCAATAGCAATTGAACCGCTTGCTATTAGTATCAGGCAACACCCAGATCTCAAACCAATACGTCTTGGGAATGTGGATCATCATCTTTCATTGTATGCAGATGATGTGGCCATTTTTATGTCCCAACCTGTGCAGACCGTCCCTATTCTATTGGATCTTATTGAGTCCTTTGGTGAGATCTCTGGCTATACAATTAATTGGCAGAAAAGTGAATTTATGTCCTTGAATGAGGACCCGGATGGTAGTTTTCTGCATAATTTACCATTTAAAATTACTGATAAATTTAAGTACCTTGGGGTTGTTTTACCAAAAGACCCTAAATTAATTTTTAAATTCAATTTTCTTGCCAAGCTAGAAAAGATGAAGGATGATATTGGTAGGTGGCGCAATCTTCCCATCTCTATGATTGGTCGCGTAAATGCAATTAAAATGGTCTCTCTGCCACGATTTTTATATATCTTTCAAAGTCTTCCTGTTTTTCTCACAAAGTCTTTTTTTAAAACCATAGATTCCATAATCATTCCTTTTATTTGGAATTTTAAATCCCACAGAATATCAAAAGCTCATTTACATAAATCTAGAGAGAAGGGTGGGCTAGGTTTACCTTGTTTTCTGCACTATTATTGGGCAGCTAACCTAAGAGCCTTGGTCTATTGGCAGTATGGTTATTCAGCGGAGGTCTCAGAAGATACACCTGCTTGGGTTGCAATTGAAAAAAGTAGTGTTACAAATAGCTCTCTTCCAGCACTCCTCTTTTCAGCTCCTGGTCTCCCGGCAAACACAAAGCTGCACAATAGAATGGTGCTGAACAGTGTGAAAATTTGGCAGCAAATCAGGAAGAACTGCAAACTGCCCAATACCATCATATATACTCCAGTTCATCTTAATCACGCCTTCCTTCCATCTCTTTCTGACAGGGTCTTTGATGACTGGAAGAAAAAAGGCATTGTTACTTTGAAAGAGTTATATATTAATAAGCAATTTGCTAGTTTCTTTCAATTACAAGAAAAGTATTCTATTCCATCAACACATTTTTTTAGGTATTTGCAAATTAGGAACTATGCCCGTTTAAATATTTCTAACTTCCAGCAGCTTCCTGAAGAACAAAGGTGTTACACACTATTGCTGGGCCGCCCTGATTCCAAACACTTGGTCTCTGAATTTGTCAAAATATTCTTGGAACAGTTTAATGTTGACACACAATTTATTAAGACATCCTGGGAGGCAGAGCTGGGCCTACAAATCGATGATATTACTTGGGATGAGGGCCTCAATAGGATCCAGGCATGTTCTGTTAATGCAAGACATCAGTTAATTCAATTTAAGGTAATACATAGGCTTCATTATTCAAAAACCAAGTTGCATAGAATTTTTCCCTCTATCTCTCCCTTATGTGATCGATGTAAATCTGCTGAGGGCTCTCTTGCCCATCTGTTTTGGACATGCCCGAAGCTGTATAATTTTTGGTGTGAAATTTTCAAATGGTTCTCTGAAGTATATGATACAGAATTTAAACCTGATCCAAGAATTGCACTTTTTGGTTACTCTCTTTTACTACTGGAGCAAAGTCTCTCTGTTGAAAACACGCTTATGTATGGCATGGTTATTGCTAAAAGATTGATATTGAGACTGTGGAAATCAGAAGCTGCCCCAACATTCAAGGATTGGCTATCAGAACTGACAGGTGTTCTACATCTGGAGAGACTCAGATATGACTTGTCAAACAGACTGAAAACATTCTACAGGATCTGGCGGCCCATCCTAGACCACCTTGCCCAGGATGATAATGACTGCAGTCAAGAATGAATGTACCGCTCACCTCTTTTCTTTTTTTTTCTTTGTGATTTTATTGTGTGATGTTTATGATGCACAACTGTACAGCTAATTTTCATTCTCACCCAGCGCTGTTTGTTTTCTTTGTTTTGTTCTGAGTGTGTGTATTATTTTCCCTTTTTGTATTGTTTTGTCTTTTGCAAAAAAATCTGAATAAATATATAATTGAAAAAAAAAGAGAACGCCATGACGGTATGATCACCTATTTCCTTTTTGAAGGGGCGCGTCACACGCCTACTAATCAGCTGACACTCCTACGGCCTTCCCAATCATCAGTAGGTGTGTCTTTCCCTGACTGACATACTTCCGAGCACATCTGATTTGTGTCTACAGTCAGGTCCGTAAGCATTTGGACAGTGACACAATTTCTGTGATTTTTACCTCCGCAGTCACTGGGTTTGAAATGAAGCAATTGAATTGTAGACTTTCCTCGCATTAACCGTTTAGGAATTACAACCCTTTTTTTTAAAACATAGTCCGTCCATTTCCGCAGGCTCAAAAGTAACTGGACAATTGACTGATGAGCAGTGTCATGGCCAGGTGTCGCCTGTTTCCTTATTACTTGGTGACAAATTCAGGAAGTGAAAGGTCTGGAGTTTATTCCAAGCGCTGAGTTTGAATTTGGCAACTGTTCTTGGGAACTCTCAAGATATGGTCCAAAGAGGCCTTGGTGAAGGTGAAGGAGGCCATCGTTAAGCTGAAAAAACAAAACCTTCCGATCTGAGAGACAGCACAAACTTTAGGATTGACTCAACAGTATGCTACATTCTTAAAAACGAGGACTGCGCTGTCGAGCTGAGCAACACCAAAACGCCTGGAAGACCGTGGAAACCAACTAAAGTGGATGATCACAGAAGTGAAGAAAACCCCCTTCACAACATCTAGCCAAGTCACGAACACCCTCAAGGAAGTCGGTGTAACATTGTGAAAGTCTTAGAATAACAGGATCCCTTCATGCATGTAAATACAGAGGGCTTACTTCAATATGCAAACCTTTGGTAACAGAAAGGCCGGATTAGACTTTGCGAGAAAACATTCGGAAAAGCCAGTCCAGTTTTGGGACAAGTTTCTTTGGATGGATGAAACCAAGATTAACTTGGACCAAAATGATGGGAAGAGAAGAATACGGAGAAGGAAAGGAAGGCCTCATGATCCAAAGCGTACCACAACATCTGTCAAACATGGTGGAGGCAGCGTTATGGTATGGGAACAGACGGCTGTTGATATGACTGCTGATAGTTGCAGCAGGATGAATTCTGAAGTGTGGAGAGATACTTTCTGTTCAGATTCTACAAAACTGATAAGAAGGCACTTCACTTCACAGTCCAAATGCTTAAAGCGTACCCCCGGTGGTCAGCTATGTCAAACATATGTTGAATATAATTTGTCAAAGAAATATATTTTTGATCGATTTGGTGATTTTATAAAGCAATAGATGTTATTTAATTCTGCGATATTTGCCGGGCTTTGCGCACAGGGCCAAATCAATGGCCGCCAGGAAGTGACGTCACAAAGTAGATTGGGCTCCGCACAGACCTCGAGCGCTGTGTGGGTTTAGTGCTGAGGCAATAGCAAATCCGGCGAAACGTGTTTTTGTTTACATTTATTCAATAACCGATTATGGCATCTGGAGAAACAGAAATGGGTCTTGAAGGGTATCTTTTTGAACCTAACAAAGCAGACTATCCAAATATAAAACAAAATAGCAGTGACAGCGAGTCTGATTCGGATAGCGAAGGGGAAATGTTGGTCGATTTTCGCGTGGGGAGAGCGAAAATGGCGCCGGAAGCGTGGTGCAAGTGTGGGCGATGTGTGAAACAGAAAACCGACGATGAATGTTATTGTTGCAAGGAACATGAGTTGTTGATTGAAAGAATTGAAGGACTGGAATGTATAACAACTATTGACAACTTGGATCAATATGTATCACACAGACCATCTCTAAAAATGGCTTACAATGATGCCATGATCAAGAATCATGTTCGCGGAATTGCACCAGAACAACTGTCAAACAGGTATGTTTATCAACGCAGTGACGTCAGCATCTGCCCCAGACGGAAGCATGAAGCTAGCAACATGGATGCTCCCATGAAGATCCTGATATTTTATTAAATTACTCGTTCTATCTTACAGGGGCGTTATCTAAGCATCGGAACTTTTTCTTTGACAAATTATATTCAACACATGTTGAACATTGCTGACCACCGGGAGTACCCTTTAATCAATCGCTGTCACTGAGAATTAAATCTCATCATCTTTTGAAAAGAACAGTTCAAAATCAGTACGACTCGGGGAATGCCCAGGAAAGAGGCGTGGTCTCTGAGCCTGTCAATCAATCATGACGGAGGTCTGAGTAAGGAAGGCGTGGCCTCGAACTGCCAGTCACAGAAGGTTTAGCCTCTCGCCAGTCTCCACGAAGGAAGTGGAGCATGATGACTAAAATATTTTTGATTTGCCAAAGGAGAACACGACCAATGACCTGCATTGCGTTCAGTTCTCAGCTGCTTTCATACCGTCCGTACACATACGCATTTCATGTTCCATCTCTCACCCAGTCAAGATTGTTTCATTCAAACTCAAACCAACCTGGAAGTAGTTCATTCTATTGGATAGTGTCACAACGAAGCCCGGGTCGTTGTGGATGGTTTTATCACAAAAGATGACGTCCACGCGGTGGTACAGGTCTCTGAAGTAGTCTTTCGCCGTTGGCAGCTCACTGTTGTCGTTTTCTGGGTCATCCCTGTGAAACGGATGACAGGAGGGGTCATTTGATGATTCCCCCCCTGCTGAGAAATTGAACAGAAACTCTGAAAGCTGACTGAGGAGAGAATGCGTACTTCTGGAACACGATGATGTCTCCGTCCATGAGCTCGTCCAGAGCTTTATCCAGGGAGACGTCGTAGTCCTGTATCCGCTCCGTTAAATTCGGTTTAACTTCCTGCCGTGTGCGGGATTAGTCACAGATTAACAACGCAGCAAAAACGAGACTGAGGAACAGAATCAGTGTGTGAACAGAAGACAAACAGACTTTAGACAAAAGAAAACATGCCTCATAGAGGATAAGAGAAGTTCCCTGCTGAAACCCTGCTCTTTCACACATGACGGGCAGCAAGTCTCCTGTTTCACAACACGGGGAGAGAAAGTCTGTCAGTTTCCCATCATTAACACCGCAAATGAGCTTTATATCTTTTACGAGGTCATTTAAAATAAAAGGGAGAGACGTGGGTGTTTGGAACCTCATCTGGACGTTAATTTCAACGACTCACGTATTTTACAGGATATAGGTGTGTAGATATGTCCACAATAATTTAAGCTTCTGGTTTTTGGGTCGTACATCTTCAAGAACAACATGACATCATCTGAAAATCCAAGGAAGAAAAGAACAGTAAGGCAGAAAGCTCGAGGTAAATCAAGCTGATGAAATGATTTCGAGGGAAAATTTACATTTGTAGGGGATGGGGGTGTCACACTCACGGTCTTTGTCAAACTTGGGTAACGTTGCTCCACTGGCAGCCATTTCCGGATCTACCGTTTCCAGAAATATTGTCCAGGGATTCTCGTTGTCGCTCAAGTCAATCATCTAGTGAGTGAAGTAGAGCAAAGTCT
This sequence comes from Cathorops melanopus, assembly GCA_027576115.1. NCBI lineage: Eukaryota > Metazoa > Chordata > Actinopteri > Siluriformes > Ariidae > Cathorops > Cathorops melanopus. Next base: position 2,678 of record JAODLJ010068663.1, on the reverse strand, counting down.
ATCTTAAGCATCGACACGGACCTCATACGGAACGTTCAGAACAACTTCCGTGGCTTTGTTCATCACTTACAGACTTGTTGCAGTCTGCTTCGTAGTCCAGCATGGCTGGCCGCTTGGTGCCGTTGCTCCTGGCCTGCATGGGCCACAGCCGCATCTGGTCCTGTGGGAAACCCTGCAGGAACACAGTCAACACCACCAGGTTGAGGAGACGGCGCACAGAAGCAGGAGATTCTGATCTGCTCATAAGGGAGTTTGCTTAAATGACACTTAAGAGGCTTAGAAACATTTCTACAACTTGATCCTGATAATTCGCACACCCTGCATACTTATAAACACCCTCACGTCCTCCTGCCCTTCACACGGCTGGTTAACCTACAACTCTTGGGGGTTATTGAGAGCAATTTCAGCATCAGTTTCAATTTGCACCATCGTTAAAAAAAAATGATCAACTGATTTAATAAACCTTTTTTGACTTCATCAAAGCTCAACACCGACAATTCTGTTCTTTGCTAAAACCAGCCATATGAACGCAGGCCCCGTCCTCTGTTGGAAAACTAAATGTGGTGTCCTCGGCTGCTTTAACAAGATGGAATTTCCTTACAGAACCTTGAACATCTCCAGAAGCTCTCAAGGGCACAGCATGTGCTGCTGTTAGGACCGTCCGAGAGCCAGCAGGAGAACCGAACACGGTGTGTTGAGCTCACCATGGTCTGCGAGAGGTTCTGCACAAACTCGGCCAGGGTGGAGCTCTTCAGCACCTTGAACACTGTGTACTTGACTTTCTCCTCGTCGTACATATCGTTGCCCTGGTGACCACAGAACTGGTCCTCTGTCACCATCTACAAATGAACACACACACACACACACACACGTCTAAGAGCCATCCTGAGCTCAGAACTGAACTAAGCGAGAGAAACTCTCTCCTCACCTGCACTTGCATGTAGAGATGAGCTTCCTGGCGCTCCTTTCTTTTCTGTGCCTCCACCCGCTTCTCCTCCTGCAGTCTCTCCACCAGCTGCTGAGGGATGTCCATGTCTGTGACCGGCTGCAGCACCTCACCTGGACACAGTGTGACATTCGTGACGCTACATCACTGCAATGCTTCCCGATATTTTAGGATTATCCAATTAAAGGAGTCGTGTGTCAATGTTCAGAGTCCTCTGCAAGCAACACACACTGCTTTCAGACCAAACGGTTCGAGGGACGACTCACTGGGGAGCTGCTCTAAGAACATCAGATGAAAACCGGCTACCGGTCACCCAGGAGCAACATCACTAGTTTTTCTTCAGATGAACGTGCGTGGTCTTGCGAAAACAGCAAACGTGAGGATTTCAACTTGTCCGCTTTGCTGTGTCGGTTGCAAGTTTCTTTCAAAACGGATCGCTCCATTGTGCCGTCGAACAGGGGAGACCAGGAAGTGTCGTGCACCGAGAAGCTTTATTTTCCATGGATTTTCACGATTGGCAGCTGCTGCACCGGCTCACGCGTTTGACCAATCAGAACGTACACTTCCGTCACTCGTGGTTCCCAGTCCCTACCCTGAAGTCGGATCTCAAAAAGTCCTTCAAAAACAAGTATAAATCATCCTCAGTTCCCTGCGCACACATCAACAATTTGAGGAACTATGAGAAAAGTTCCTCTTGTCCAAAATCTCCTGCCAATTCCGACCCTCTGTGCTGAAACTACCTGCATTGCAAGGGGTCACTTTCGGAAAAAACATACAGCGTGAAATCAGCAATATTCAGGATGAGGGCAGTCCTCATTTCAGGAAAAAACATCAAGACACTTCAACACCCCACCCTTAATTACCCTTCCTAATTAAAACACGATCTGCTAAACCCAAGATTTTTATATGTTGGCTTATTTTTCATTTGGATACCAGGTTCCTCTATTACCCACAATGCCCTTCAACGGCAGAGGAGTGAGATTTGGTCTCGTCAAGCTGAATCTCGGCCGTCATTCATCGTTTGCACGGACTACATTCTCTCTCCGCTTGATTTTCACAATGCTACATTTTGGCTTCTTCACAACTGGTCTAAGTTCAAAGGGAACCTTCTAATCAGAGCAGTCCAGAGTTCAACAGGTTACGTAACGGAGCGTTTGGCGCTCACGTGTGCTCCGATTTTGTGTTCCGTAACCACCACGGAACAACCGGTTTCGGTCAGATTTAAAAGAAATGGCAGAAGTTAAACCCACTTACTGAGCTTGGACTCTCGGATGTAGACCAGCATGTAGGCGTTGGTGCAGTGGCGCACGGAGAGGTCGTCATCATGGCCGCCGTAGTTGTGTTCGATGGCCTCTTCTTTAGTGCATCGGGAAACAACATCGTCGTCGAACTTGCACCACTGGAGGAAGGGAAACAAATTAACTCCACCAGCCTGCCGCCTGAATGTATGCATACAACCCACATTTTATTCACATGTTAAATTAAGCTTGGATAAATTGCAGGAAAAAACATGAGAAAACAACAAAGCTTTCACGGGAACTCTGCCGCGAGTGTGGCGCCTTGTGAACGAGTGAAGATCAGACATCCTTCCTCCTGTTCAGCCTCGGAAATAAGTTAGCAAACTACATTATGAGACAACTGGAAGGTTCATCTCACAGGGATGAGAGTGAGATTTCCTGAAAAAGTCTGAAAATGAGCCGGGGGTCTGGGGGCCGCAGGCCTCCAGTCGGGG
>JAODLJ010024579.1:0-15330 GCA_027576115.1 Cathorops melanopus | reverse complement strand
AAGAACAGTGCGCAGAGAGCTTCATGGAATGGGAATATGTTTTATATACAATCCCAAATCAGAAAAAGTTGGGAAGGCATGCTAATATGTGGTGATCTCAGTAAAATCTATCTGAAATGATCTTAGTAATACAACCATTAAATTAAAACTGAAAACAATGACCTATAAATCATCTTTGACCTGTATTGCACTCAAAACAAAACAGCACCACATTATTTGATGTTTTACTTCGTGGATTTTTTTTTCCAAAATAAACACATTTCAATAATGATTCTTGCAACACATTTTAAAACAAGTTAGGAAAGTAAAGCATTTACTACTTAATAGTGTTGCCATTCCTTCTCACAACACTTAAAAGATGTTTAGGGACTGAAGACACCAAGTGAATTATCTCTGGAAAAGATGTCATCTTGAAGGCAGCATATGTTTTCTATATTAATGCACTTCCAATCACAGAAGTGTAAGTTACCTTTGCCAAGGGCACTGACACCACCACATACCATGACAGACCCTGGCTTTTGGACTTGTTGCTGGTAACAGTCTGGATGGTCCTTTTTGTCTTTGTTTCAGAGCACATGGTGTCCATTTCTTACAAAAAAAGACCGGAAATACTGATTTGTCTGACCACAATACACATTTCCACTGTGTGATGGTCCATTCCAGATGCCTCCAAGCCCAGAGAAGTCGACGGCGCTTCTGGACACAGTTAACGTAAGGCTTCCTTTTTGCACAGTAAAGTTTTACCTGGCGTGTGTTGATGTAACTCTGTATTGTCGTGCTTGACAAAGGTTTGCTAAAGTATTCTCAAACCCATGTGGTTATATCAGCTATAGATAAATGATGGTTCTTGATGCAGTGCTGTCTATGGAATCGGAGATCACAGGTGTTCAGCTTAGGCTTGCGCCCTTACCCTTTGTGCACCAAAATTCCTCTAGATTCTTTGAGTCATTTAATGATATTATGCACCGTAGAGGGTGAAATATCCAAATCTCTTCGTATCTTTCTTTGGGGAACATTGTTCAGTAATTTTCTCAGGCATTTTCTGACAAACTAGAGATCCTCGGCCTATCTTTGCTCCTCAGAGACGAGGCTTTTCTTGGATACTGATTTTCTATCAAATCATGATTACAATCACCTGTTGACATCAACTGTTTCAAATCACATCATTATTTAATTGTTTGACCTCATTACTTGCAGGAAAATTGCCCCTGTCCCAACCTTTTTGGAATGTATTGCAGGCCTGAACTGCAGGAATGACTGTATATTAACAAATAAAATGAAGTTGACCAGACAAAACATGAAATATTTTGGGTTCATACTGTCTGCAATGAGTTTGTTAATTCACATGAACCTTTATTGAACTGACAAAAGCACAAATAATAGATTTTCAATAGTTTTACTGACCAACTCAATTGTATTATGTAAATATAAACAAAGTTAGAATTTGAGGCCGGCAACACACTCAAAAAAGCTGGAACAGAGGTAAAATAAGACTGAAAAGTTTATAGGATATTCAAGTAACTCTATTTTGGAAGATGCCACAATAAGCAGGTTAATTAGTAACATGATTGGATATAAAAGAAGCATGTACCAAAGGCTCAGTATTTGCAAGCAAGGATGGGTCATGGCTCATTCCTTTGTGCCAAAATTTGTGAGAGAATTGTTAGTCAATTCAAAAAGAACACTGCAAGATTTTAGATCTTTCAAAATCTAGAGTAGATAATATTGTGAAAAGGTTCAAGGAATTCGGCGACATCTCAGTACGTAAAGGGCAAGGTTGGAAACTACTGTTGAATGTGCATGACCTTCGAGCCCTGAAGCGGAACTGCCTAAGAAACCTATATAGACACGGGCTCAGGAGTACTCCAAAAATCCATTGTCACTTAACACAGTCTGCTGCTGCATCCAGAAACACAACCTGAAACTGTATTCATCAGTTCTGTGCAGAAACGCCGCGAATTTCTCTGTGCCTGAATTCATGTCAGATGGACCAAAAGACAGTGGAAATGTGTGCTGTGGTCAGATGAGTCCACATTTCAGCTTGTTTTTGGGAAAACTGGATGTCGAGTTTCCAGTGCCAAAGGTGAACATGACCATCCAGTATGTTATCAGAGAAAGGTGCAAGAGCCAGCATCTGTGATGTTCTCATAGTTGCATGTGTGTGAAGGTACCACTGATATAGTATATTGGTGGAGATAGTGGGCTTTTAGAGAGACAAGGCAATGTCTCTTCCCGGGAAGTCCATACTTATTTGAGCAGGAGAATGCCAGGCCTTGTTCTGCATGGGCTACAACAGCCTAGACAGAGAGTGCATGTGCTTGACTGGCCTGCTGCCATCCAGCTCTGTCTCCTATTGAGAATGTATGTCACATCATGAAGAGGAGAATCAGACAATGGCGACCACGGACTGTTGAGCAGTTGAAATCTTGTATCAAGCAAGAATGGACAAAAATTCCAATTGCAAAACTGCAACAATTAGTATCCTCAGTTCCTATATGATTAAAAAGCGTTATTAAAAGGAAAGCTGATGTAATGCAACGGTAATAATGTCTCTGTCCCAACTTTTTTTGAGCGTGTTGCAGGCATCAAATTCTAACTTCGTTTATATTTACAAAATACAATTAAACTGGTCAGTAAAACTACTGAAAGTCTTTTCTTTGTACTTTTATCATTTAAATAAAGGCTCACATGAATTAACAAATCACAAATTTTTGTTTTAATTACGTTTTGGAAAATATCCCGACTTTTCTGGAAATGTGGTTAGCATTAGTCTACTATTTGTTTAACTGCTCCCCTAAATAAAGTTTTGTATTAAATATTAATGAGGAGGTTATTTTTGCTGGGACCATATTACACTGACATCTCACAGTCTTTCAAGATATCGGTTATGACACTTTATTCCTCGTCTTGCGGTTTTTACTGTCACCTATTGTTGTTATTAATAAACAGTAGTTGTTCTTGTTGATATACAGTATAATCATATAAAACCTCTCACAGTGTAATATACACAGCTCATTTTCATCTTTTATTCTTCAGAGTTACATAAATTTAATATAACTGCAACAAATTGCACTGGGTATGTTTATTACCATTCATTTAGTCACAAAGATGCATTTGATTTTGAGATTTAAAGTGATGAAAGTCCTCTCTCCAGGCTCTCACTGATGGCTCGAAATGATGTCAAATGAATGCTCAGCGCTGCTCTGTGGAACAATGCTATTTAGTAATGAAATGAGTTCCACGGTTACGAGACCGTACAGCGCATCATTCTGCAGTCGGAAGATCTTTTAACAGGAAGATCTTTAATTATGATACACATTAATTATTTCATTATCTGTGGCACTGAGATATTTCTGACAGCGGGAGTCTGTTGAGATCACTAAGAAAAGCTCGAACACCTAATTTCAATTTCTTTGATAAATCGTTTTGTCTCTTTATGCCTTCCCACTGATTCCTAGTTAGGGATCAGTGGATATATAATTTAAATTCATTGTTTGATGAGTCATTTGTGCTAAAAAATGTAAGATGAACAAAAATAAATGAAGAAGAAAAAAAAAGACTAAATCTGATAATTCCGTCTTATTTTTCATATTATCCACCAGTGCAGGGAAAAACAGTTTATGTTCCAGTGATATACCAGGAATAATCTGTTAATCTGATAACGTTATTAGCTCATGGTTCATGAAGAAGGAATCTGGTAACTAGGCTTACAGCCCCCAGACACTCATTTCTGCATTAAGCAGATGTTTGACGTGCTTTTCTAAAAGTGAAAAAACAAAAAACAAAACCTGACGCTGCTGTCAACAAGCTGATGAGAACAAACAAATCAGTCATGACACACTTCAGACAGTGTCCCCATGGTTCACATCACTGTTGTCTGTACACATTTCATATTTTTTTTATTCGCACAGAATGACAGAAGTAAGAAGGAAATTCAGAAAGCATCTTTTTTTTTTTTTGCTAGCTCTTCGAACAAAAAATCATCCAGTTTAGTGTATACTGATATTGAAATGGCACAGTTTATAATGGGTTGGCTAGTTAATGTCCAATTACAAGTGTGACTGAAGAGGATTGTCATCCTTTTAAGGTCTAGCCCTGGAAATTTGACTCTGGGAATTAACTACAGCACTGGTTTTGGTTAGTTTAGGTATTATTTATTTATTACATTAGATTTTCTGATAGGGCGGCATGGTGGTGTAGTGGTTAGCACCATCGCCTCATAGCAAGAAGGTTCTGGGTTCAAGCCCAGTGCCCGATGGGGGCTTTTCTGTGTGGAGTTTGCATGCTCTTCCCGTGTCTGCATGGGTTTCCTCCGGGTGCTCCTGTTTCCTACACAGTCCAAAGACATGTACATTAGGCTAATTAGTGACTTTAAATTGACCATGAGCGTGAATGGTTGTTTGTCTCTGTGTGTCGATCTGGCGACTTGTCCAGGGTGTATCTCGCCCATAGTCAGCTGGGATAGGCTCCAGCTTGTCTGCGACCATGCACAGGATAAGCGGTTATGGATGGATGGATTTTCTGATAGTCTCCACATTAAAATTTACCAATATGGAGATTTCACAGTGACATCTGGCACAGGTACTCTCCACCTTTGACCTAAGTCCATGCTACTTTTGTGTGTGTGTGTGTGTGTGTGGGTTTTTTTTTTTTGCTGTTGTTGCAAATTTCTTACTTATAAAAAGCACCAGGCACCAAGTGATCAAAAACAAACAACAAATCATCAAGAGAGTCATCAAGAACAAAAAAAACCCCCAAAACATTAAACCCAATTTGGTCATTTTGGAGTAAGCTGATAACACGTCTGCACCTGCTTGCACTCAAGACTACAGTTCCCAGAGTTTGCAGTGGGTTCCAGACATGGCCGCCACATACTACAATAACCAACCTGCACTGCACCACCTTCCATCTCCAGAATATTAATTATCACTACACCTGTTTCCAGTCTCACCTAATCACCGCTATGTATCTAAGGACTCTCCATACACACACGCGTGTTACGAAGTAAATGTTCAGTGTTCCATTGCCTGACTTTAAGCCTTTATACTCGTGCTGACTTCCTGGTTATCAATATTCAAATAATATTGGCTGGCGTTGAGTGGTATATCAGATATATTCCATTCAGCTAGCATGATACTGAACAAGTCGAAGACGAGTAGCTAAATGGAATATATCTGATATACCACAAAAAACCCAGCCAATATTATTATTATGATTATACATACAGAGTCTCTTCATATCAGCATTCTCGAAGGGCAATGCTAGCTTACCCACGACTCAGCGCCGTCAGCGCAGCAGTGAAGACACCTTCCAGGCGGTGTAGCGTTCATCAGTAGTGTTAGCGAATGCTAATAAAGCGGTCAAGCCAGTGCTATCTATCGAGAACAAGTAGCACAGGCTAACGACCGAGAAACTAAGATTTCTGTCTCCAGACTCTTCTTCCATGCTGCACACTTGCTACAGTATTTTTCACTCAGACGTAAGTATTCATTTCCCTGTGTAATTTACTTAGTTACTTTTAAAATCAACATCGACAACGACACACAACGGAGCAACCTGGCACCCTGATGCTAATCCCTTGCATAATCCTTTGCCCTGTTGCTTTTTTGTTGTTTGGCTAAGTTTTGGCTGAGCTCAAGTCCCAGCTCTAATAGTAACAGTTCGCCACTGACATACACACTCTCTTTTCCAGTTTTTCGATGTCCGTTGGTATGTTTTTCTCTTGTAAATACGCGTGAAGAATACCTAATGAAGTTTTGGTAGCCTTTTAGATGTTCAGTGCGTCTTTCTCTTTCCCAGCAAACAAAGAAATGCTTCTGCGCATGCGCAGCAGAAAAATTTCTCATTGAATATTCGCATCACCTCCGACATGTGACGTCATGTTGCCTTGACAACCGTGCAATATCGTAACCCATATTCAACGCTCATTCTCCATTGAGTAGAGTGACGTAATACACGTAGGATCAGCGATATGTTAACAATATTGCGTGCTATCGGACCAAATTAATAAAACCTGCTAGAAGTGTTTTTATTACATCGAAAAAGTGTTCTGTATGGATAATAATTAAATAATATTGGCTGGGGTTTTTTTCATAGTCACATAGTCAAGATAGTCAACACAATGCATTTCATTTGGTTAGGATGATATTGAACGAGTCAAAGATAAGATAAAAGAGTGTCCTGTATGTATGATAATAAAGCATATTAACAGCTTTCCACCTCGGGATAACTATATGATTATGACTCCTAGATAAAGGAAGCATCCTGCATTTACAACCAGCTCACTATGTACCTTGCGAGATATTAAAACAAAATGGTGCATCATAGTTAAAATCCAGCTTGAATTTTTTTCTCACTATCAGTTTAAAAAATGATTTTTTTTTTCCTTCTTCGATTTATACTCATTGCTTTATAATTGATCCATTGATCCAAATCGTCCAATCCTTGCACCTCATTGTTTTTACACCATTTTATCCTAATATGATGAATTAGCTGCTCACTCACTAGCGACTTCTCGGTGATGAGACCCAGGAGGGTGAAAGCAAGCACAGATTTCTTCGAAGACATATGAAGACGACTGTTGCTTACTCATTTGCACGCTGAATCACAGGAAACGTGCTATCTACCCTCTTCCGCATACATGGGCTCAGGACAGACGTCCAGGATTGTTTCATGTGTGAATTAAATGTCCTTTATGAAATCTGAATACTGTATGTCCTGAAAATATCTTTATGTATTCTGATTTTTGGCGTACATCATTCACAAAAACATCAAACCTACGGTATAGTTACAACGACAGACACACACCATTAGAAAAAAAAATAAAAAAATTCGCTCGAACATGAACAGTGAAGTCACAGTCTGTTTCTACTCAGACCAAAAGTCTTTTTCCACTCTCCCTCCCTCTGGCCCCTCTAACGCCAGAGTCCTCCCTGAGCCCAGCTTGCTACAAGGAAGACAAAACACCCATAAAACCCCCACGTACTACAAGGCTCAAGGCAACTCACAGAATTTCAGCGCTAACCCAAGAAGACGCGGCCGAACGCAATTTAGATAACGAATTGGTTTTATAAAAACCATAAAGCAAAACGAATCTCTTTGTAGTGACGCGGAGAAAAGCAGAAAGTCAAACAGGGCTCAGCTGATAGGCAGAGCTGCTCTTTATGAACTCATGATAAACCACAGGTTCTGGTAAGGAGAAGTTCAGGAACATGACAAGGATACGGATATGTTATTAGGGTGGCACAGTTCAACAGTGTTCTCATGGGAGCCACTTAGATACGTGGACTCTGGAACCTTCTGGGAAAAAAAAAAAAGAAAGGATGGTCCTGAAGCCTGTCCAAAGGTAGTACTGATGACTGATAAAGCCGTCCAATCTATGCTTAAATCTTACAAAGGAAGGGCTTGGCACGTAGTGTTGTTTACTCCAAGCAGGCTTTTGAAAATAAATCTATTAAAAAAAATAATTTTACATCTACAATATGAACAATAATGTTGACACAATATGTAACATTCTAATCCACTATGAGTTAATATAATCGAAGATATACAACAGGCTATAAAGCTGGTAATAAATGGCTGTAATCTGTAATGGAAATATCTTTCTCACACACACACACGCAGAAACTGAGCAACAACTGGACTTCGTTTCCAATATTATGAGCAAAAAGTCCCAGAAGAATCTGAGTAAGAGTCCCACACATGCAAACGTACACACCCACAGACACACACTCGTATTGCTTACCAGCTGTTGGATGACACGTTCTACCAGGGTGGAGAAGGATATATATTCGCTCTCACGGTTGTCATAAAGATACTTAATCAGCTTCGGGATAACTTCAGTGTCTGTCTCTGACTCGAATTCGTAGCCTTTGGAGATCTGCACAAGGGTGGGATCCGGCAGCGTCATGGTTCACAAACAAGCAAGAGAAAAAATACACTATTTAGTTTTTCTTAACAAAGAACAAAAATGGTCTCATAATGGATTCTAAGGATTAGACTATACATTCACGTACTACATTAATCACGACTGCTTCTTTCGTATCGTAACTCATGCACACCTGCACAGAGAATTAGATCTGACTCATGTGTATTAATTCACACACAATATCGTCTTCTGTTACTATAACCTCATAATGTAAGGTTTTGGGGAATGCTGTGTTGAGACATGAATTAAAAGCCAAACGGCTTCCTGGATGGATTAGTCATCTGTTCAAGTTTTCAGCCAAGTCTGCCATCATTTTATCCACAGGAGAAAAAAAAAGAAGTACTGATGATTACATCTGCACATCTGCACTTTTTTCTCGCAGAATTTTTTTTTTTTTTTACTTAATGACTTAAGTGTAGTCTTTTTTTCTTATTGTAAAAAATACTGCATTTTGACTTTCGCTCAGTGCCTCGGCTGGAATGGTTTCACCACTGAATTAATTCAAAGCATGTGTGTAAATTATTTTTTTTTTTTTAAATTTCACTCACCAGATACTTCTTCAGTTCCTTGTAGTTCGTGATAATACCATTGTGGATCACCACAAACTCTACAGATTAAAAAAAAAGAGAGACAGAAAGAGATATCATTAATTCAGGAATGATTTAAATCATAGCTATGAATGCATACGCTGCTCTTTTTCTTGCTTCATTAAAAGAAAATAATAACGAGACCGTCAGTGACGGCGTAGCTCATTCCGGCCCCGTCTAGTCCAGAAGGGACGATCTAAAGCGGGCCGCCTTGTGCAATAAATGTTGCAAGCTATATACACTACATACAAGCTACCGTATATATATAAGCTATAGACACCCTAGGAATACCGACCTATTTGCCAGAAAGAATCCAAAACAGCGAGGAATTGACCGAGAAGAAGTGATTTTTGTTGAACTGTTAATAATTAAGGCTTAATTAGTCCGTAACTTCATTAATAATTGTAATTCAGCAAATCTGTGTAGAAGTTATATGCACTCTAGGTACCCCTACCTTCATGCCAGAAAAGAAAGAATCAAAATCGGTGAAGAATTGAGGGAGAAGAAGCGATTTGTGTAGAAACTGCTCGTTAGGGATTGATTGATTGATTAATTACACCATATCTTCATTATTAATTGCAATTATGCACATTTGGGTAGAAGCTATGTATATGCACCCCAGGCAGACCTACCTTCCTGCCAAAAAGAATAAAAATCGGTGAAGAATTGTGAGAGAAGAAGCGATTTTTGTGAAATGTGGACGACGCCGGACAACATGATGGCATAAACTCATCACCTGTCGGCCGGGTGAGCTAAAAATAATAGCAATTTCTTTGAAAAACTGCAACAAAAGCATCATGTTAACCTACACCTTTTAATTTTACCTAATTTCTGACTTTTGCTACGAATGTGTTGTAGAAAAAATTAGGTCCACACTAACGTCCTCTTCAAGTCCTCTGCATAAAGTGAGTAAAGGAGGTTTATTTTTGATTATTCTATCCACATTCACTGGATATGAGCAATTGTGCGCTCTGATTGGCTACTCTACTACTAAGCTCATATTCCGTGAGTAGAGAAAAACAAAATGGCGAAGCGTGTTGATGAACCAGCCGAGGACGAAATAAAAACTCTACTTGAAAACAAAACCAAAAAAAAAAAAATGCAATGAAAGTATTTGATGGTAAGAACGTATCATTTTTATTTTTCAAGAATTTACATTATTATAGCATTTTTCACAAATTGCTCCTGTCATTTCGCCGGGTTGTTTACATTCTAAGCGGAAATGATTTTGTCGGACGTTTTGTGTCAAGTTTTTATTGATTGAATTTGCAAAAAATTAAAAATAAAAGGAATATTTAACAGTTATTCCACTCAATCTTATCATAAATGGCTTATAGTCAAGTCGGTGCTACGCGCCTCGTCGGCTATCAGCTCATGTACGACTTGATTTTGTGGAATAACTGTTAAACATTCCTGTGCAAGAAGTGATGAATTCTGGACGGGAGTTTCGGTGTCTTGGGAAAATGTCTATACTTTTGTGAACTCAGACTGTTAACCAGTTCACTACTGTTTAAATGAACATTGGCTCGCTGGAACAATCTGGAAAAATGATTGACTACATTCAAAGAAAAATGTCCTCGTTTCTAATCTCTGGTCAAAACACATCTTTGCACAAAAACACACGACTGAAAGATCATCTTTGCTTCTGCGTAGCATAAATAAATAAACAAACCAAGCTGTAATTTGTAATGATTAATCACAAAGCATTAATTTCTTCTACACTGCTTGAGGCTTATTTATTTAATTCATACTGGCTGGGACATTATTTACTCATTAGAGCATGGAGCTGTACTTAGGTGCTTTCTCACGACAGATAAGGAAATACCGTATTGCATAAAAGTCTGAGAAAAGCTGTAGATGAAAAATGGCTTAAAATAATGAAATGAAATGTTTCAACATTTAAGAAAAACTAATATAAACAGTAATCGGTAAGCCATAATAAATGAACCAAAGTCAGTATTTGGTGTGAGATGAAATTCGCTATGCTTAAAAAAATAGTCTCAGGTCCAATGAGTGCAGTTTTATGCGGAAACGAGCTGTAGGTTTCACTGAGCATCTTCCAGAACCAGCCACAGTTCTTCTGGACACTTTGACTGTCAGACTCGCTTCTTAATTTTGCACTAAAACCCAGTAGCCTTCATTATGTTTTCTTTTTTTAATCAGAAAAGTGCTCTCTTATGGAATACGCTGCTCAGGTACAAACTTTTTTCTTCTGTAGCATTTAATTTTGTACTGGGGGAAAAAAAAACAAAAACCAGAGAACGTTTTGACTCGATAGTGTAGAAGTCATAAAATAGAAATCTATAACAAAATCTGTATGAAAAAAAAATATATATAGGGGGACAAAGACTTTTGCACAGTACTGTAGATCCTGAATTGGTTGTCAGATTATAATAAACGTGTTACTACAGGACACATAAAAGCAGCTAATTAATGTTGAAATGCTGGTTCTGACCCTTCGGTTTGCGTTTATCTTCTTCTCAGCGCTCCATCGGCAGAGCAAGAAAGTGAAAACAAAAAGTAAAACGTCTTACAAGGCGTTAAAGAATAGCCAAAACTTTTTTTTTTTTTTTTACTATTAAGCTATGTCAAGGACACAAACACAGCAAGCCTTATAAAGTCAAGTTCAGTTCATCTGAATTAAAGGACACGCCCTCTCCAGTGATGATATCAGATCGCTGGTGTTTTACAGAATAATTGCTGCTGGAGTTGCTCTTTAAACTCAAGTACCACAGGTTATGCTGGAATGCTTATCCTCACGTCACAAAATGGTGCATCGAAAAATCAGCTATCATTTCCTTTCACCTGATTGAACACTTAGCTTCAACGTGTACTGTTTACACAAATTCACCAGGATTCAAAGGGTTTAAAGGAATATTTCAACATTTCTCGATGCCAAGTCTATCAATCATATCTGTCGTGTATATTGTTTCCGTGACAATCCATAAAGACAAAATAAAAACATACACTTAATTAAATCTCATTATGTTACAGGCATTTAGTAAATGCTCTTATCTAGAGCGACCTGAGACGTACAACATACCCAGAGCGACCTGAGGAGCATTTTGGGGGTTAGGTGCCTTGCTGAAGGGTATTTCAGCCATTCCTGTTGGTCCAGGGAATTGAACCAGCAACCTTTTGGTCTTAAAGCTGCTTCTCTAACCATGGCTTCATGATAATGGAGTTGTTATGGTGGGCAGTAAACATTACCGTAGCTTCATATAAAATATCTATGAATAAAGTTTTAAAACTGTACAAGTTGTCCTTATTGATTTTTTTTGTCAACAAAAACTCAACTTCAAACACAAATACCTCCATTTCTTCCTAAACAAGGCCATGTACAGTACAGTATAAGCCATGTAAGTTGTGGGTTTATTGCTCTGTTTTGAATTTTATGAGTTTTTTTTAGAAATGTAAAAAGAAAGCAAAATTGTTGTCTGTAAATAGATATGCGATGGTTGAGAGAGATTAGGTTTGTAGTCATGTGTTAGCCATGTTTCTGAGATGTACGATGATGCTACTGGACATCCGAACACCTTTCGGTCATGAAAAGCATAGCTTATGTCATGACTGGGAAAGTAGTTTGGTGAGTAAGGATAGCGATGTGTAGACTTGCAAGAAGTGACAGTGAGTAGCGTGACCTGAAATGACTGGGTGGTTAGACAACATTCCAGATGTTACACTCCAGATAAATTACTAGGTAATGTATAATAATAATTAGGTGATGCTGGTTAGTTGCTGGGAAATGTTGTTTAATTCTTGTTTTCACTTCTTAACCTGAAATGTGAACTTGTGCTTGAGTGTATTACCGTTGTTCTTGTCAGAGCGGTGAGGGTGGCTGTTGACAGCACTGGGTTCTCCGTGTGTTGCCCAGCGAGTGTGAGCGATGCCGAAGTGTGTATCCATTTCCATTTCCAAATCAAGTGTGTCATTCTCTGTCAAGATCAAAGCAAGTTGATATAAATACGGATTAGGAATCGGTGAGAACAAGACGAGGAGTCAAAGTAAACAAGACAAGACTCACTGTACAGTTCCTCGTCCAGCGCCTTTACTTTTCCCTTCTTCTTAAACAGGCAGATGCTTTCTTTATCATGTTTCCCAGTACCATCCACCGCAACACCTGGACAAAACAAACAGACACACTGTAAATAAAAAGGGCTTAGACGTGTCTTATTTAAATACCCCTAAACGTAACGCTTAGAAGACATGTCTTGAGTATTTAAAAATACTTCGAAGGCATGTCTAGGGTATCTAGCAATGCCTGGAAGACATGTCTTGTGTCTACTGATAGACGCCGGTGTCTTTATAATAGACACGCATGTTTTCTTGGATCCGCCATGTCAGACACTAAAGTATTATTTAAATACCCCGGTGTTTCATGTAAATACCCTAGACATGTCTTATTTTTTTTACAGTGCAGATCATTAAAAAAAAAAACAAAACATAAGAGTAATCTGGTCAGTTCATGCACGATTTAAAGAAATACTCTGACCTATCTATCTCATCTGTGTAGCGTTTAAGACATTACCAAGGACAAGGATTTCAACACTGTACTGTGATGAGATAACAACAACAACAAAATTCTTTACTCATAATGGAAGTCAAAGGGCAGTTGCAAGGAACGTCAACATGAAACATTTTTTTCACCTATATTAATGACTGTATTTCGTTTGTTGATTGTGGTAAACAAGTTGTTCTTTTCTCAGAACTCTACAAATGGAATAATAGATACACATTAGGTACACCAAACAGCAAAACCTAACAAGCTGAAAATACTAAAGTATTCGTTTAAAATCTCCACTGAGATCTACTCCAGTTCGCTCAGTGGACTAGTTATCAGGGAAAAGGAGCACCTGGGCCTCCTTGCTGCCAAAAAGCACATGAAACAGGCCTTCTGTTGAGCTCGGACTCGTATCCTCTTACGAGCACAACACGCTGCTGTGACATTCAGTGAGCTGAGAAGGAACTCAGGAGGAACTCAAGAGGAACTCAGGAGGAACTCAGGAGGAACTGGCTCACCTGCAGAGTCATAACCTCTATACTCCAGCCTCTGCAGTCCTTTCACTAGGGTCGTAAAGATCTCTTTCCTCGTCCGAGGAACTCTGTAGTTCAGGTAGGCGAAAATCCCTGGAGGGAGGAAAGGATAGTGGATATCAGACACTTTCAGAAAGTGCTTCCTGAGAATGTTGCATGGAGATGAATGAACAGAGGACATGCCAACAACAACAAAAAAGAAGAAGAAGAAGAAGAAGAGTTTGATGTCTTGCATCAATGGCAATGCAAGTGTGATGGAAGGAAAAAAGACCAAATTTGAAATAATGCATGGTGACTTTAGGGCTTTTTTTTTTTTTTTTTACACAAACAAGTCAGAAAACAAGGAGACTTTTCATGAAGCCACGTAGCTTGAATAGCTCATCTGCAGCACTGGGAGCTCTCGCGCAGCCAGATGTGTCCCTGCTCTTATTACATGATCTCATTAAAGAATATGAAAATGAGTTAATGAACAAGTCTTTCTATATAGGCTGATTCATAATAACGTTGATTGTTTTTTTTTTTTCCCCCAACATTTACACCACAAACTCTTCATCTCATCATGGATCTCTTCATCCCTCCCTCTTTCTCTCTTTCTCTCTATCTATCTATCTGAAATAAAATGCATTCACTTACCACACATTGTAATGAAGTCCTTTTTTCAAACAAAGTGCAATAAATCGCTGCTCTCTCACACACACACACACACACACACAGCTTGCGTTCAACTTATAAACCCAGCTGCCCCACCTCTCTCTCTCTCTCTCTCTTTCTAGCTTCCATGCCAACCCTGGACACGCCCACTTCTACTCAACTCAGAATTCATCCACAAAACAAAAACACTTTGAACAATGAGCAGGCGTAGTGACGTCAGCACACACAGCCACGCCCAAAACATTGTCACAGTTAACTCTTTTGGACTCTTTTTAAGCTAGAAATGTAATTTCCGCCTGTTTTCTGGATGCCCATATTCAGCACTGAGGTTTTTTTTTTTTGGTGACGTCACACTCTAGAGTGGTGGAAGAAATATCCAGATCATTTTTTTTTTTAATTTAAGTGAAGGTTCTTAAATATTACAGGATGAAAAATACTCCATACTGGAGTCAAACCATTACTTCAGTAAAAGTATGTATGTAAGCATGATCAAATTTTAAAATGTATTTAAAGTATTAACAGTAGGGGAGACCGGGGAGTGTTGGTACAGAGGAGACTTGGGACAGTTTGTATTCCTCATACATTCATTTCAACCAATCAGGTTTTAGATTCCATCAGAAGTTCAATATTGCTCCTTAGAGGAACCGACTTCTTTTGGAGTCATGACGGTTTGTGCAGTTCAATATTTTTATCGACCCAAACTTGTATTTTCTACATCGCCTCTACCTCCATTCTATGGTGTAATGTACGCTTGTCAATTGGGGATTTGTTAGGAATTAAAGTATGTAGGCTCGAGTTACCAGATATAGTCTTATTTATTCAACTTAAACTCTGGGGGAAAAAAAAATTTAAGGATTTTTTTTCTTTTTGGGGAGACTTGGGACAGTTCATCATGTTACACGTTTTTTTCTTGTGGTTTACAAATATAAAGTAGTTTAAAAATGTTTGTTAGAAAATGTGGCCGTGTCCCTGCATGACGATTAAGCTTATTAGCTCATCCGGCCGACAGGAGATGAATTTATGTCATCATGTGTTGTCCGTCGTCCGTCTGTCATCGTCCACATTTCACGAAAATCGCTTCTTCTTTCTCAGTTCTTCACTGATTTTTATTCTTTTTGGCAGGAAGGTAGG